>JACXGJ010000313.1:5583-140526 GCA_016801105.1 Esox niger
GCCACAGGGGTTAAAACAACACAGACCCAGCGCCACAGGGGTTAAAACAACACAGACCCAGCGCCACAGGGGTTAAAACAACACAGACCCCGGGCCACAGGGGTTAAAACAACACAGACCCAGGGCCACAGGGGTTAAAACAACACAGACCCAGGGCCACAGGGGTTAAAACAACACAGACCCAGGGCCACAGGGGTTAAAACAACACAGACCCAGGGCCACAGGGGTTAAAACAACACAGACCCAGGGATTGACTAAACTCATATCATCGATACCATGAGAGGACTAAACTCATATCATCGATACCATGAGAGCTGCATTCAGTGTTTCTTACTCTCTTCAGGGCACAGTCTCTCAGGACCTTCTCGTACTTCTCAGGATGGAGGTCTTTGCCAAAGAGGACGTTGCTCCGGATGGTTCCAGGGAACACCCAGGGCTGCTGGGAGGCATATGTCAGCTGACCTTTGACATCTATCACGCCCTTGTCGTGAGGCAACTCACCCAGGATGGCGCTGAGCAGAGAGGACTGTGGGAAATGTGACGACAGAAAAGGTGAGTGCGACCAGAAGAATGCACATTAAAAATGCAACGTGCGTCAGAGAAGAAAATCCCCCATGTTTACACATCTGGCCAACAGCTGTTTCCATCTGACCAACATCGGTTTCTGACTAACATTATACTATACACAATATTTTAGTCAAACTTCTGTTGGTTTACTCCACTCTATGATGGCTGTCCTCATTATGTAATGCCGTTTCATACACCAAGAAACATCATAGAACTGGTCGCCCAGATCCCGGACAGCATTCCAAGGTGTGCTGTCCTCGCCGTCACTCCAATTTAATTTCCTCTCCTATCTGGCCTGGCTTTGAATTTAGCACTGCAGGGGTTAATTTAAACCCAGATGTCTTACTGCCTGAGGTCAGGAGATCAACTCCACTTCCTCTGGGCAACCATGGTTCGTACCGGGCACAGAAGACCAGACGACTTAGATATATTTAATGAAACCGGAAATCTTAAACCCATGGGAACACAGCTGGTCATTGTTGCTCGTCTGATGTGACAGGGTTGATGTTAGTTAGCTGGTTAGCTAGCAGGATACAAGAACGTTAGCAGGCCTTCATGTCATCCATTTTGAACGGTTGAGACGCATTTTACATGTTAACTATGCAAAGGTAATTAGCATCAATAGCAACAAGACAAAAAGAATGAACAATCAGATTTCTAGTTCTAGCAATGAAATTGTACGCGTTTAATTATAAAATGTGCAGTAATTTGTGGGGAGGGTATTTTAAAAGGCTGTGCTGTGTGACGACCCCTGACCTCACAGATACACGGACTGACTAGGCCTTGGATGTCGTGTTGGGTCGAACAACATCGCGTAATAATCGCTGACCTTTCCAGCTCCCACGGGTCCAATGACAGCAATGAGCTGCCCCGACTTCACCGAGAGTGAAACGTTCTGGAGAGACGGAGCGTCCTGACTCTGTACAGTGAAAGAGAAGGGACATTAAAGTCTGCGGTAAACAGGGGTATATTAATTACATATTGGGAACAAAACAAATCCAAGTGGAGCAAGCAGAACAATGAGAATACACATTATATGGGCTTTTGGTTGCAAGATTTTTTTTGCCTAGAGGAAACTCTTTTGTGGCTTAACCTATTTCAACAGACAAAACATGTTTTAACACAACTGGCACAATGAATACACTCCGCCTGAATATATTCAACCCCGTTTCCAAAAAAGATGGTTCATTGCATAAAATGAATATGAAAACAGAATGCAATGAGGTGCAAATCATTTAAACTCTGTATCTATTAGAAAATAGTACAAAGACAACATATCACATGTTAATACTTTTTCAGGGACGCCGACAGGAATCCCAGGGCCCGGGACAAAATTGAAAGTTTAGGACCCAAACCACGGGCCAAATAAATAGCAATGATGTTACTGTTCATAAAACAGATCATAAATGTTTATTGTTTAATGTTTTAGCTAAGTAGTACTAAATACCAAGATTGACAGACTAATAAATAATTATATTTAAGCCAACCAAATCCCCCCCCAATACCATATATAAACAAGAACCAGAAATGCCGCCGCCTGCTCTGGGCCCGAGAGACCATTTTAGAATATCATGGGTGCCGTGTCCACCTGACTAAAGAGGAGTGGGACCATCCAGCTTCTCATCCTCGCACAGTTTAAAAGCCAGCATCTGTGATGGTATGGGGGTGCATAATGTACACATGGCGTGGGTGTGACTTCATAGTAAGGGTTAGTCTGGGTGCTAAACTGGACTCCAGTCCAAACTTGTCACCCAAAAATGCAAAAAAGGAGACCCCAAAACGTTGAGCAACTGAAATCCTATATCAAGCAAGAATGAGAAAACATTCCTCTTTCAAAACTTCAGCAATTTGTCTCCTCAGTTCCCAAACACTTACAGAATATTGTTAATAGAGGTGATGCAACATTGTGGTAAACATGCCCCCATCCCAAGTTTTTTAAAACATGTTGCTGGAGTCAAATGCAAAATTGGCAGGTATTTTTCCAAAAACAATAAGTTTCAACATTGTTGTCTTTTACCTTTTTTAAATGAAATACAGGGATAAATTATTTGTCCATTATTACATTCTGTTTTTATTAGCATTTTATGCAGGGTCCCAACTTTTGTTTAAACACGGTTGCACAAGCAGCAGAATCAAGCTGCAGTATAACTGTTGGTTTATTCTTTGTGTTTAGATGTCATAAGGTGAATATTCACCTTGTCCCAGTAGCAAATCAAGTCCTGGATCTCCAACGACGGCTCCTTCTTCTCCTCATGGAGGAATCCACGGTTGCCTTTCACAACCTCATCCAACAGGAGAAAAGTCTATAGGTATGGGAACAAGTTTTTTTTTAATACACATTTATCAAAACTAGATCTTGAAGACCTAGACAGCAATGATGCCAGTGACTGTGATTGCACACAGATTGCTAGAAGTTGACCTACAGTGACCTACAGTAAAAAGCCTGGTTTCATGGTTGTTTTATATTAACTGGTCATAATAAGATAATGTGTCATGATTACATAATGTGTCAACCAACACTGGCTTGTAAACAACAGGTGTGGACTGACTATGAAATGCTTCTTTAATGTCCCTCGGTGGAGAGACAGAAGAGTAAAGGACAGTAATTAATACGTAAAGTGAAAAGATCCTCAAAGGTCAGTCTGTCTGTACCAGACCTTCATTCACATTGGCATCTGGCCAGCTGTCAGGACAGCACATCTAAAATAAGATAAAGAAGAATGTGCCCTCAAGAAGACGAGCCATTAATGACCGCCAAAGAGCACTGAACTAAATAACAATAAATCTCTGTCAACAAAAGTGATGAATACTGTCTTAACATACAGGAATTCACAACAACCAGAAAAAGCAGTTGGATTAAAACGACACAAGAAACATTGTCACTCGTTTGACCGTGATTGACATCATCAGCAGAGCCTGGCTGCTCGTAGGCTGATTTCACATCGCTTCGTTTCAACCACGGTTAGCGTGTTGCTGTGTCGTAGCGTCCACGGCTAATCCGAGGTAGCGATGCTTTGAGCCTCCCGGTATCTTCATCAAACGTGACAACAAAAACTCTCCCCTGAAGTGGCGACCAGTTAAAGGGGAAATGTATCGTGGTTGAAATGAGGATCAGGTGTGCCGCAGCCTGTTTGGTGAGGGGGAAGCCCTGTGCTGCCTGTTTCAAACGGACCGAGTTGGTGGTCACCCTTACGCTGTCGTATGAAAGGGTACTTGGGATGTGGCGACCGTGCGGCCGTTGCTTCACTCTAAGAAGCTAATGTGCATCGTCGTGGCCACCCTACCTTGATCCTGCGAATGCTGATGCGCGTCTCGTACACCTTCTCAATGGCCGTGGGAAAGAACAGCGTGACCGTGAGGCGGACGGCGTTGTACAGGGTCACGGCCATGAACACCCGGCTGGCCGAGATGGTGTTGCCCAGGAGGACGTAGACGGTGAAGGTGATGAAGACGATGATTTTGCTGGCCGCAAAGAAGGACGCCATGTTGAGGCCCCGCAAGTAGGAGCTCGACATGATCTTGGAGATCTCCTTCCTGAGGGGGGAGGAGGCGTTTCAGTGACAAAAGCAAAAGAACACCTGGCAATGATTCAATGCACACATGCCCTGACACATGCCTTCAAACCAGGCTTAGGGAGGGCATAATTGGCAAAGCTGGTGGAGGTCTTTCCCAACTCTCTCTCTAGCCAGGATATGTGCCCAGAACATACGGGTCCACTAATGTAGCAGTGCAGAACAGCGGGGAGAACCAGGCCATGTATTAATTACATTAATATAGCCACACGGACAGAACATGAACCCATATGGAAAAGCAATATATGGCAATATATGTATGCAACTTATGTCTTATATGAGCACATACGTTGTAAACATATGTCAAAATATGTGAGTTTGACATTTTATATACGTAAATAAAAAATACGATCATGTATTTTAAAATATATCTTAGGTCTTTAAATGTATATGGCCATATATTAGATTTCTGTTACAGGAAGGGCAAAGGAATACTTGCTGTTTCTAGCATCAGTAGTTTTCAATGAGAAATATACTTTATATCCTTCCCCGTGTTTCCACTGTCTAGTTAAAAGTTAGTATTCTTTTCATCCTTTTCAGTCAAGTCTCTTCTTGTGATCTTTGTTAGGAAATAGTTGATGCGAAATAAGCTGTGCTGTGGTGAACTAGGCTTCATCGCCACAGCTGACACTCACAGTCGATCCCATAAACATACCAACACTGCCTTGAATATACACAAGCGACCAACACACACTGATAAAATAGCTGTCATACTATGTTCATTCATCCATGTTATCTGTGTTAACTGTGAGTGTAATTTCAGATACGGACAATGTATGAACCAAGGTACACTCAAGCTGTAAAATAATGTGATTTTTTTAGGGCCCTATGAAAGTGAATTCTCCTTGTTTTTCCATGCTTTCGATTTCCGTTTATTTTATTTTTTACTCTCAAAAGCAAAACAAAAGAAACTACAACCAACTTTAGAGTCTTGTGAGGAGAAAGCAAGCAGAGACGTTTTGTGTTGATGTAATTAATCACTTCTAAAAGTAATTCATTTATCAAGCTCACAGCCCTGGTGCTACATCATGCTTTTACCAGTTGATTTACACACGATACTTACAGAGGATGTTTACACAGAATATTTGTAAATCATTTTGTCACAGTGTCTCATGATTAACATTTAGTTGAATGTCCTACTTAAGAACGTGTTTGGACAAAAACAACTGTGCTTTATTTAAATAACATTTACATAAAATGCAAACACATTTTTTTCTACACAATATGTAATGACGGATACGCTGTGCCAGATGTGGTAAGATTCAACACGCACGTGCATAGCGTTTTTGCCTCCTGTCCTGGGAGCTTATACTCACGGACCATGGAGTATCAGGACAATGGGAAGGTTGGAGTGAAACAGGTAAAATTTTCAACAGTTTACGCTGCCTTTTTTTTTTGGTCGCCATTACAAATTTGGTCACAAATTCTGTTAATTGATGTGAAACGACTGAGATACAAAAAAAGCCCCTGAGAGAAATTCCATTAGCTTGGATTTCATGTCACTTGATTGTATTCTCTACATGGTACGTGGCGGTCATACGGCGGTCCTACGGCGGTCATACAGCGGTCATACGACATTCATACAGGGGTCGGTCATACGGCGGTCATATGACGGTCATACGGCATTCATACAGGGGTCGGTCATACGGCGGTCATACGGCATTCATACAGGGGTCAGTCATACAGGGGTCATATGACGGTCATACGGCATTCATACAGGGGTCGGTCATACAGCGGTCATACGGCATTCATACAGGGGTCAGTCATACGGCGGTCATATGACGGTCATACGGCATTCATACAGGGGTCGGTCATACAACGGTCATACGGCATTCATACAGGGGTCGGTCATACAACGGTCATACGGCGGTCATACAGGGGTCGGTCATACAACGGTCATACAGCGGTCATACAGGGGTCGGTCATACAACGGTCATACGGCGGTCATACGGCGGTCATACAGGGGTCGGTCATACAGGGGTCGGTCATACAGGGGTCGGTCATACGGCTTTCATACGGCGGTCATACGGCGGTCTTTAAATACAAATAGAATTTGATAAATTATACTGTTTTAGCCCTAGTTGTTATGATAACCCCTAAAACAAAAGTATTTAAGCTGATATAGATATTTACTAGATCAGTGTATGATCTAGTATGATCTGTTATGCAACTACGCTAAGTCAGATCTTCTAAGGTGTCTTTAACTCTGGATAACCATTAGGAGTCCAGAGGAATGCAGTCAGCGTGCTGGACAGTTTCCTAAATCTCCATCCTGTCATGCCCTTACAAAAACTGTCTTGACTCATCAGGGCAGAAAAACGAGAAGTGAAAAGCCTTCTGGTTAAAAAAACCCACGGGGCTAAAAGAGCGTGAGAGTGCTTTTGAAATAACACCTTTTTCGTATCACTTTGTTAATACTGGGTTTACACACCACAGGAGTGCCAGCTCAGAATCTGTAATGTCACACTCTGTTTTACCTTCTGACTTCATTGACCAGGGCTGAGAAGGGCTTCTCCCAGGCATACATTTTTATGATCCGGATCCCAGACACCACTTCATTCATTGTGCGTATCCTGTTGTCTGTCAAGGCAGCGGTTTTACTTCTGCAAAGAAAAGCCGGACGTACATAAGGTTACACAGGTCCCCTGTATCTTTATCGTCAAAAAAGCCATTATGTTCTAAACACGTGCAGATCCGGCCCATGCCGGAGATAATCCCTGCAAGTCATAAACGTAGAGCAAAGATCATTCAACAAAAACATTGGTGTGTAAATGACACTGTTTGTGCTTGACCACATATGGAAGAGAAGCAGGAGGACTCGTCATATTGCCCAGACAAGAATCAGTGACCCTCTGACTCCTATCTGCTTTGTTTCTCGAAGTCACCTGAATTTGGAGAACAGTCTTCCGAACATGGTCTGTATTGGCATGAGGATGAGAAGGACGGCCATGCCTGCGATACATGACGGGCCGATCTCGGACCACAACAGCCCCAGGACGGCGGCCGCCTGCAGAGGCCCGGCCCACAGGAAGTGCAGGAATATAGTGACCTGTAAGCACGCAAGGGATTATGGAGTTAACACACATTACCAGGGCTTTAACAGGTGGTACTACAGATTGGTGGGGTTTCACAGGTAGTACTACAGGTTGGTGGGGTTTAACAGGTAGTACTACAGATGGGTGGGGTTTAACGGGTAGCACTACAGATGGGTGGGGTTTAACGGGTAGTACTACAGATGGGTGGGGTTTAACAGGTAGCACTACAGATGGGTGGGGTTTAACGGGTAGCACTACAGATGGGTGGGGTTTAACGGGTAGCACTACAGATGGGTGGGGTTTAACAGGTAGTACTACACATTGGTGGAGTGCAGAACGAGTGTTACACGACTGTGGCATCTCATGATTCTAGGGAGGTAGAACATAGCTACAACTCTCATCAGTATCTATATGTAACTGAACAGCGTGGAATGGCTAGTGGTCCCTTAAGACGGGTGTGACAAAATAGGGAGACAACTCAAATGCTAATTTGTTGGCAAAGTCTCAAGGGAAGCCCACATTTGCATGTAGATATAAAGTTCTCTACTATATATTCAACAGATTAACTATCACTAACAGAAAAAACTGGAAATTATGCCAAGTGTAAAATGGTTTTTGGTTTTCAATTTGGTGTGAGGCTGCATCCCGTTTTTAATCGTTGCTGTATTACAGGGCACAACGGAACCTGCTCTCAACTCATTTCATCAATGTAATTAAAGGAATATACACACATATAAACAGTTTCATACCTCATCAAATTTGTTCACATCGTTGGATAGTAGGTTCACTATTTGGCCTGTGGTGGTTTTTCCCATCGCTGTACTACTGAGACAAAGAGCCTGGTGGAAACATCAGTCTGTGGTCAAACTCAAACCAAATACACCTCTAACTAACAACATGCGCAATGCATCCAAAGTACACTGTTACTTTCACGTTATGAACAAAACACCCACAGGTCAGTTTTCAGAAGACGCACTAGAGAGGTATGGACTTGAAAAGGTCAAAGGGCATGTAGGTAGGTGTCTCCACTAACCTTCCTATAGATCATGTGACACATGGCCACTCGGATCTTCATGCCAGCCCTTTGGACGTGATAGAAGTAGAGATGATGCATAATGGCCAAGACTAAGGTGGTCAGAGAGACACCGGCAGCGTAGCCCAAGGAAGCATACAGCGAGTCCGTGTCATTCGGGTCGTACTTCTCAAAGTACTGGATCAGTTTACCCAGAAAGACTGGCTGGATCACCTTAATCACTTCCTGGTCGGGAAAACAACAGGCATGGAATACATGGTGTAGAGGTTACAAAGTGAATCCTCTGTGTGATTTCTTTAAACCTCTTAAAGAACAACAACAATGTGCACGAGTCATGCTTTGTCATACACACTTCGATTAGAGTAAAGACACCCATCACTGCGTAGGGTTTCCAGTAGCACTTTATGATGACTTTGGTGAGATTTGGAGGTCGAAGCTCTTTGGCCGCCTTCTGCACCTCATGGTCCCAGTGGCTGTAGAAACATGACCTCCTAGTTACTAGGCAAGAACTTCAGAAGCAAAAGACCATTTGAGAAAGAACATTGCCCGGCAGAATGACTGATAAAGATAAGAAAAAACTGTTATAGCTAAATTACGCTGTTGTTCAACATCGTAATTTAACATGGATCTTTTACTCAAAATATGAGAAATCAAGCATTTAATTGCAGTAAAACTGCTTTATTCTGTGGACTGTGAGCCATTTTGTGTTGATCCGGAGAAAAGCCATGCATCATGTGGTAATGAGTTAATAAGTTATTTTATTAAGCAAAAATGGACACCTCAATTTGTTCTGGGCGGGGATAGAGTTATGACAAGAGTGGGAAAAAGGTTTTTTGATCTTTGGACAGATCGTAATCCCTTGCTTCTCGGGCCACCCAGGCGACGGCGGGCTTGGGCCTCCGGACCTTGAATAGAAACCCACTGGCCCGGGTGCCAGGCCCTGTGGTGGGGGGCAAACACCCCCTGATAAGACGTTTAATTGCCCCCCTTGTCTTTCCCCATTTGTGATACCGCTGTGAAGACTTCTTATAATAAAAAAAGATTTATCATTAATTAAATGAAATATACAACAAAATATACTATATAACGTAGTAATCATAATTGTTGGTCACGGCTGGGCTACTCCAGTAGACATCTACACAGGGTTCCATGTCCATCAGCTAAAAGGAGTTTGGCTCTGCTCCACATATACACTGAATTAGAAAATGAAAACGCTCAACTGTCTCTGGCAAAAGCACGTTCAATGTGTAGCGCCATGCTAGCAACCAGGAAAACGACACAGTCAGTGAGTTTATTTTCCTTCCAGAACCGGGGGTCAAAGCGAGGCGCATGCCTGTGTTGAGCCTACCTCTGGTCTAGTGAGAGTTTTTCATTATATAGTGTCAATAGAAAATAGTAATTACATTGTATGTCCATTTCATTTAAATTAATTTGTCATCATGGCAAATTTTGTAATTTCCTTTAGGTTTCAGTCAAAACCTGCTCTTAGCAGTAAATCAATTGACCTGGTCAAATAGCAATGGAGGACATAATCTGACTGAGTTCTGAATAGTATATAAATGAACTTGCGTGCATGTGAACCATACCTCTGCAGTTCCTCTCCCAGTCTCTCAGATCCATCCTCTGGCAACACTTTGTACATGTCATCTTCCTCTAGTCTGCGTTTGTATCCAATTCTAAACAAAGGATTTAGCCAACTGAGGAGATACAGAAGACAAAAGAACAGAGAAATAACACTTTTCGTTATTTGGCAGTGACTTCAAAGAGTTAGGATTAAACATCCCATCTCAAAGGCAGCAACCTTTGTACGGAAATGTCCTTCTCATTGCCCTGCAAGAGCTGGAATTTGATCTATAGACCAGAGAATATACTTACCCTAACCAAATGTTTAACAACTCCAGTAGTCTGGATTGACTGGTTTTTCCTGTATAGCATAATCCAGCCACGCCGAACAAATAATATTTTCGTATTATAATAATGTCTCACTGCCAACAAACGAATCCAGTCATATTGCATACCTTTTATGGCTTTTAAAAATGGCCGACCAAACTCTTTCACACAGTTTTTCCAGAGTAATAAAGATTACATCGAATAAATACAGTCACGTGTTTTTAGTTTTAGGTTATTAGATCTCTGTTTTTATTTATCAGCTCTGACACTGTAAATTGACATTAACTATTACATTTGTTTGGTCATATCTAATCTACCTTTAGGTCATTCATATACAAAATACCTTCATTGCACAATCCCTCAAGAAATATGAGTTTTTCCTTAAGAAATTCACTGGAGTTTGGTCATTTTATTTGTTTTGCTTTCTCTGGAAGTTGATATTAAGTATGTAACCAACTCTGAATTGCTTGATTTCGAAAGGAGGATACCCAAAACAGTCATCAACCACCCAAAACGTAATGTTATAAAATACAGGCTGGAGTTGCTTGGAAGGTTTGGCTCTAGTCAATAAAACAACCGTTCAGATTAGTTTACACACAGGAGTAAACATACTAAATATCGTTTCCAATTTGGGAATGAGGATGAAGTAGCCTGTATAGCATAAATATTAACTTGTTGAATCACCGGGAGAGGGGTGGGGCTAGGCGTTGAGCTCTACATCTATAGCCGTTACCCAGTCAAATACTTCAAGACTTTCTGTCGTGATCTGGAATCAATTCTACAGAATTCGTTTGGGTTTTTTTATGTCTTGATAATTAAAGGAACCAACTATATTGTTCTACCAAACTTTCCTTACAGGATTTTCACACGATCACATCCTACTATAACAACCCTGTACGATGTCACCGGCCGGTCTCACCTAAGCAGTTAACTGTGGTGTTTGTTCCAAATCCGATACACTTTGAGCAAAAGCTCTCCTCCATTTTTCAACACTTACCTTTCCAATAAAACATACAATGCCTGAATATAATAATTTCATGTTTTAATATCATTGTGTTTTTATTAGGGCATTCCGAAATTGTTCAAGGCAAGAATATATACGGCTCAACACATTTCCTGTTTTTATAACAATAAGACACTGGATGATTATTGTGGAAACCATGAACTTAATGGAAAGCCAAACTTGAATGTCACAACAAAGGCAGATAGCTGAATAGTCAACTCTTTCTCCTTTTCGAATTAAGTACAGTACGCTCGGTTATTTGTGTTTTCAGGTAATAAAAAGTTTTCATAATCGTGTTATAACCGAGTCGTTTTCACACCTCTAAAACGCTGTTCTGTACAACAATTTACAGCAAACATATTCGTTTGCATCTGCCTACAGTTCGGTCTTTGGAGGTTTGACAACAATGAGACAGAAAGTAAAGGTGGTACTCCGTGACTGTAAAACGCGTGCGCTGCCGGTGGAGTCTAGATTTCGCCTTAATTTTAATAACCCATTGTAGAAAGTTGTTGACTCACCAGAAGAATAGCTTGGAAAATAGATTCGCTGTAGCAGAAGGATTTGACTTCGCATCTTTTTTCACCGGCTCCATGTTGCCCTGGCGGCACTATGGCTTGGAAAATCTCCAAAGTGTTTCACCTCCTTTCAAAGCGGCTACTCTATTCTCTGTAGTGTAATTTTGAAGCATGCACATGGCCCCCAGCCGTAAGTGAGACCGCCAATAAATTCTCTCCAGTCTCTCTTGCACAGCTGGTACCGCGTGGCGTGCCACAATCCAATTCCGCCTCGAGCTCAGTGATTGGCTCGAAACCACCACTGCTGTCATTGGTTGTCAATCTTGAATTAGACGTGCTGGTTGAAGCCAAAGCACAACTTAAGAAATCGAAAATAACTTGCTATTACTATTCCACTGTACGTTCAAAACTGTAAAAGGTACTAAGACCCATACAGCCATAGAAACAGGGATGCTTTCAGTTTCACTCGGCCACCGAGGAAGCCAGGCACTCAATCCGCTTGTCCGTGATTCAGACACGTTTTTAACATGCATGTTTACCGTCTGCCGGTTTATTGGGGGAAAAATACAACATTTACTCCATTTCAGTTGCTCCATTGGTTTTTGCTTGAGTGTTACAATTTACAGTTTACTATGGTAAAACTCGAAACATCGAAAAGCTGTTTGCTCACTATTCCGCACACCATTTGCTACTGGCTAGTCGGCTCTCTTTTCCTTGTTTACCTCTTAAAGGTGTTCATCAAGTGTTGCGTTTCCCTACACATCCACTGGTGAGTTGCTAGGTTTTTTACCTGTTTATTACACCTATGCTACATGATTTGCTGCAAATCAAATCAACGTTTTTTGCTTTCCACAAATAAATGCCTGACAGAGCCATGTCCATGTGTTTCTAACCCACGCGGTTCCAGTTTTGTTCTTTCACCATTACCTGTCTTCAGGTCTTGACTTTCAGCACCTTGGAGAGCATGGTCTGGAAGAGGACCGTAATGTTCAAGATCAGAAAGACCACTGTCGGTGGATACTCACCACTGCTGGCCAGGAGCATCCCACAAGTCTTGCAATTTCAGGGATTCTTTGACACATTCGTCTGTCCAAAACAATTTGGCCCTTGTCAAAGTCCCTTAGGTCTGTAATTCTACCCCTTCCTTCTGCATCCAACACTTTGACCACAAGAACTGATTGTTCACTTACCATTTGATCCATCCAGACCTTGACTTGTGAGATGATCAATAAGTAGTCATCATTTTTTTGTCTCATGAAGTGTATATTTTCCATTCAGTGTGAAGGATTATACAACTGTACCAATTTTCATCCTTCTATACCAATTTAAAGAAATTCAAGCTTAACTACTAGCGCTAACAAAGCGCTAACAAATAGGGTGTAAATATGTGTAAATATCAGATTAGAACTTTCAGATTCCATTAGACCTGTTTACTCACACAGAATGAATAATAAATGATGACACCATGACAACACATAGTGCATTGTTTCTCAACCATGGGTATTGGACCCAGGGGGGTTCGTGGTCTACCCACGAGGGTTACTTGAGAAGGCTCGTGAGACCAAAGGCTTACTGGTAAAATGGTATTCTAAGGGTATTTTAAGGGTATTCAACATAGAGCCAGATTTAGCACAGTAAACAAAAACTGTGGTAAACCACTGTGTTACAATCATGGTCAAAAACAGCACGTAATCAGGGATAATCTAAACTGGAATTTATTCATTTAAACCAAACAGAGAGCAACATGTTTTCACCAAGCGTTACTCTTGGCACAGAGCCCCGGTGGATATCATTTCTGACCCTAAAAATGAGCTACTCCTTATGCATCCATCCATCCATCTCCCTCTCTCTCGCGCTCCTCTATCTCCGATACAATACACAGGATATGGCATGAATCAACGAAAGAGCAGATTGTAGACGACAGCTGCATCATGACACAGTCCAGGTGGGTTCTTCCTCATATAAAGGGCGAGGTGAAAGACGAACCCCGGGGCCCCTCCCCCTCATTTCCTATTTTCCATCCCCACAATCTGCCCTTTCACCACACACGGGGGTGTGGCACTGGACCTTGTGAGGGGCGGCTGATAGCCTAGTGTTTAGTGCTGGGCCAAAGGTCTCTGGTTCTGATCCCCAGACAAGGTAAATGACCAGGGCGTTGGGCTGTTGAGCTCCTGTAAAGAACTGGAAGAGAGCTTCTATAAAATGACCAAAGATGTCAACTTAGTTAAAATGTCTTCAGATATTAAAAGAGAAGCTGTAATTTCACAAATGACATTAATACACACACACACATTTTTATATATATATATATATATATATATATATACAGTCACCTCCAAAAGTATTGGAACGGCAAGGCAAATTCCTTTGATTTTGATGGTCACTGAAAACATTTGGGTTTAAGATCAAAAGATGAGTGTGAGACAAGAGTTCAGTATTTCAGCTTTAATTTCCTGTTTTCACATCTTATCACCGTTTGTATTCGACCACAGCATTTTTGGGTGAGCAAAATACTCAAATACTTTCGGAGGGGACTGTACATGTGTATATGAATGTCATATATATATATTTGAGTATTATATATATAAACAACAAAGCTCCGTTATAAAACATCTAAGAACGTTGACGCTCAGTGCTAAACCGCTGCTCTGTTTTCGTCCTGGGACTTTCTGGGTGTGGCCGCGAGACGCAAACCTGCGCACATGCTCAGTTGCTATGTGCAACCGCGTGAGAGCGACGTCTTGCGCTGGGCTCACCGCAACATCTGTGACGCTAAGCTTAGCTACATTAAACGGATCTGTCCCAGAGAGACCAGTCACCATATTAAGTAACCTCCAGACTGTAAACGAAATAGCTGCATTAAACCAAACCCGACACTATGCTCATTTCCCCTCGCCCAGATAGGGTTAGATGCTTTTACTAGAACTGTAAAATCTGTAAATATGCACTGCGTCAACGAATGTAGCCCACATGACCATTAACCAGTCAAGACTCTGTTTTTCAAATTAAGTGTAAGTTGGTGTTTAAAAAAATAGTGACCCTCCAATACACACTTTAGGCACAAATACAATTAAGATAACGATTTAGAAAACGTGTAAGGATATATGGTGCACAAGTACCGCTCCGGCATGGATTTGAATACAACTTTCTGTCCCCGCAATCATAATTGAATCAAGCAAATAAATGCCTGAATACCCAGGAGTGTTGGTATTTGAGTGTTATATATGTCACACATACATTTAAAAAAGTACTGCGGTTGTTTTATTGCCACATACATGAGTGGTTGATTATAATTGACCTGACTGATACCCATGTTATGTAGCCACTTTAATGGGTATGATGAAACTCTGCCAATATATTTGTAATGTAAAGTAGGCCAAAGGTGGCCATTGAATGTCCAGTTGTTTGTCTTTTATCTTTTTCTCCCATCCCAATATTGTCACATTAAATTGCCTCAGCAGGCCTGTCTCTCAGGGCAACAACTCCCAGTTGATGGAGGCCAATGTTACGGAGGGTGTGACATCTTGGCTCGGGAACAGCCTGAAAGGGACTGACCGTTCGAATTCATTTCATTAAGATTCATCATCAAAGGATCAAGGCAATTCCCGCTCTGTTGGAGCCATGTGATACAGATAATCTTCTACATCAGTGTTTTCCCTCGGATCTCTATTTTTATACTTGGGAAAAAAATCTAACCTTATTAGTCTTTTCGCCAGCAGTTTTATGACCTCCAACGTTCTGTTCACTACAGTCAAACCTTTGGCAAGTCACCTCAACAAGCTAGATATAAACGCAGACCGTATAAAATCGTACGAGACTTCTCTGAAATTGAACAAACGTGTAGTTCACGAAACACATCTAGTAACACAGC
Source organism: Esox niger (assembly GCA_016801105.1). Taxonomy (NCBI): domain Eukaryota; kingdom Metazoa; phylum Chordata; class Actinopteri; order Esociformes; family Esocidae; genus Esox; species Esox niger. The sequence continues at coordinate 21,070 of JACXGJ010000313.1, forward strand.
TGTTTTAGGAACCCTTAGATTTGAGCCAGTTTACAATTGACTTTATAGCACTGTCCCAACAAGTTAGACACAAAGTTACAACATTCTGTATATGAATACATTTATGCTAAGCATAGTCACACAGGTTTATTTCATGTAATATAACAATCTATCTCTGTCATGCACTGTAACTAGTTACGCATTTAGTCATTCTGTCATTTATTATGTAAGTGAATTCCCAGCAAAACATGTAATATGTCAGTACATGTGGCATTAGTGAAATGTGGTTAGGAAATGTGGTTTACTTCGAACAACACCATACAGTAAAGAAATGGCATTTAGAAAGTGACATGGCAGTTGATCAACCATATACGGTCACATGTGGACCTCGTCGCCATCATCGTGACAATACCCATCCTGCCTTATCCCAAGAGCCCTAGACAAGATTGCTGGGCACCAGTTGCCCTGGCAACATTCCCATATGACTCACTAACTACTATCGGGGGTAATTAAAGGGTTGCAACACCACAACCAATTCAACTATTAATTGTAATAACCTTTCATTGTTGTCTTGTTCAGTTCAGCTAGCTCAAGATGTTGACACAAAAAGGAAAATAGCCCACAACAGTTTTGGTTTGGAGGAAACATCCAGATTGTCTTTTCTTGTTTAAAATGCTTTGTTAAACACGAAAGGGCTGTGGCACCTGTGAAAAGAAATCTTTATCCTCTTTTCTGTTAAAATGTTGTCCCAATGACCTGTTAATATGAGTTAGGGCCCAGCTCCCACCTCAAAAAATCCCCCACAAGTCACACTCCTCCCACAAGTTGCCTGGTTAACAGAGCAATTGCGTAATGATGATGCATTCAGATTGCAGAAACAGGCACATGATAAAGCAACTTCTTCTAAAATACAGTTTTCTTTGGTATGAATGTGGCTGTCTAAAAAATTGTGGTCTTGGAGGTATTGTGAAGTAGGTCTTCACAATACTGACATCTTTTATGTTCCTTCGGGTGTCAAAAATAATTTGCTCTTTGATGTTTCGGTAGGTCTTTAAAATACTGAAGCATTTTGGGGGTTTTTTCCAGTCTCTGAAACACTTTTTTCTATGATTTTCCATTAGATCTCTGAAAAACTGTTTCCTTTGATGTTCCTATGAGTCTGCAATACTGTAAACTTTGACATTCCTTTGATAGCCTCAATGTTCCCTTGATGTTCCTTTGGTTGTAAAAGGCCCGTTTCTGGTCAATATGTAACCAAGCCCAGAAAGACACATTAACAATAGCAGGAATCCAAGGACAATATGAGTGACCTATTTCCAGGTAAATCAGATAAGACAGCCGGGAAGACACCCCCGACATTGTTTTTTATCATTGCTCAAACCTGCGCTGTGTGGTCGTGGTAGAAAAACATTACCTTTCTCTCCACTAGGTGGAGCTATACATCTGGACGAGACGATATTTCCCTGAATGACAGGTTGTTTGGGATTGGGCCTGGGTTCCTCAAAGCCAATGCTGTGGGATTATTTGACTACTAACATCACATTTTCCTTTGAAACCAGTGACAACGCTGACAAATGTCCATATCCACTGGGAGAAACCCTTAAGACATAAACGAGAGCCTGTAGCATGTAAATCCAGGCAACAGAAAATAATGGATACAGGGCAGGGAAGAGCAAATTAATTCACTGAACAATGATCAAACAACCACGAAAAAATAGGCTTAAAATTGGAATAATATCAGGTGTAAATCCTTTATTTATTTAATAAAAGTAAAACACTTTGCCAAGAAGCTACATGTTATAGCTGGTTTGACAATTGTGTTTTGCACCATCCACAAAATCTAGGGGATGTGCTGTCATCGTTACATGTGGTTAATGACAGATTCAATCAGTTTTTGAAATCCTTTTATACAAGCACATACTAATACTTCAAATGTATAATTTTTCTGGAGGAGACCATTCTCCCTGTATCAAGAAGGTTACAAAAAAGTAGAAAAAGAAAGTGTTGAGTGAAGAACAGAAGCGTTCAATTTGGAGTGGTCTCTTTTTTTATTCACGCTTGGTTTAATTATAACATACTTCTTACTTAAATTAGATTTAAAAAATACAATTTGTGATTTTCTTGATTTTTTGATTTGCCTTTGGACTCAAACAAAATTGCGAACATTTCAAATCCTTTCAATTAGTTCCACTCCCATCTCTCACTGATCACTCACTGAGCCTTTTTCACTGAAATGACAGCTGTGGAGTGACGCGCGTTGGTCTCAGTGTGTATGTCCGTGTGCGCATGTGAGTGGTGTGTGCGCACATATTTGTGTTTGTCTGTGCGTGTGCGTGTGCGTGTGCGCACGTCGCAGTAAGCAATGTGATTCCTCAGGATTGGTCTACAGGTGGAGGTGCAGAATCCTGAGCACAGTTCCCTCCCTGTTGAGCGTGAACCAGGCTACATCTAAACCACTCCTGCGCCTCCTCTGCGCTCCACTCATCCCGGACTGCCTCCGTGCCTCTGTGTTCACTGTTCTCGGGTTCCGCCGTCGTCAGCCCAACCTCGCCAGCCTCATCGCCTGCTGCTGAAGACCCCTTCCAGCCCTGCAACATCCACGCCGGGACTCCCGGGAAGATGGGGAACATGGCAGCGGAGATCGTCGCCTTCATCCTGACCATGTCCGGGTGGATCCTGGTCTCCTCTACATTGCCCACGGACTACTGGAAGGTGTCGTCCGTGGATGGGACGGTCATCACCACGGCAACCTTCTGGTCCAACCTGTGGAAGACCTGTGTGACAGATTCCACCGGAGTCTCCAACTGCAAAGATTTCCCGTCCATGCTGGCACTGGACGGTCAGTTCAGACTTTACCTGGCTTCTGTTTCTGCTGCGTTGGAAATGTTGGAAAATGTGTATTTCTGAGTGTGCCCACCTGTGTGTGTGTGTGTGCCCATCTGTGTGTGTGTGTGCCCATTTTGTGACAGTGCTCATGTGTGTACCCGTGTAGTGTGTGTGTGTGCGTGTATGAGTGTGTGTGTGTGTGTGTGTGTGTGTGGGACTGACCTCCCGGTGGTTTGACTCCCCCACAGTGTACATTCAGGTGTGCCGGGCTCTGATGATCGCTTCCGTGTGCCTGGGTTTCTTTGGAGCCATCCTGGCTCTGGTCGGCATGAAGTGTACAAGGATCGGGGGCTCGCAGACTGCCAAAGCCAGACTAGCCGGGCTGTCAGGCATCCACTTCGTTCTCAATGGTGAATAACATGTGAATAAAAGCACCCTTTGTAAACTTCCCTGTGACGTTTAGAGCAGAGATGAGTTCACTCTGTTTCCTCTGCAGGGTTTTGCTCCCTGACTGCTTGCTCCTTATATGCGCACAGGATCACATCAGAGTTTTTCGACCCACTCTTTTTTGCTCAAAAGTAAGTGTCGAGCCTCCCGGCTGAACCGCGCCACTGTAGTGTAGGTCCACAAAACACAGAGTGGTATGGAGGTGTTATGATGGATAACTGACTGTCTGTCTGCTTGTTCCTTCTTTGCCAGGTTTGAACTGGGTGCCGCTCTCTTCATTGGATGGGCTGGATCTGTGCTGTGCATTTTAGGTGGGCTCATCTTTTGCCTCTCCTGTTCTGAGGGCTTCAGGCAAGTTCACTTTTTCTGCCCATAAATAATGTGATAAACTAATTTAAGCAGCTGTCTTTCCTGGCCATTTCCCTTTCCGATCTGTAATCAGTGATTGCTATACATTCCTCAGCACCACATGGTGACTGAGATGGCAGTCTGAGGTGTTCCGCTGTGTAGTACACATGTAAATATTGTTATGATGTAAAGACCGTTAAGACAGTGGGTAACCCTAGGGAAGCGGTTTAATAAAAACTGTAATGAAGTTGTTTAAGTTCTGTAATACCCAGGGATCCCTCTCAACATCTTGTCACCGTAAAGGCCTACTGGAACAGTATAAAAGGCATACTGTATGTTGATGACTGAATGTTTTCTTTGTGTATAGTACCAGTTAATTTATGTCAAAGTCACCTTGGATACGGGCCCAAGGGGGTAGCGTATGGGGAGGATGACATAACAGGCTACATTTATCACTGTGACAAGAACTGGCCTAGATGTGGAGAACTTTCTGTCTTCCGAACTGCTGTCGCCGTAGCAGCGGAATGTTCTGGCGCATCTCGAAGGATTAACCCTATCTGTTCCTCTCTAGCCGAGCCAAGGACTCCCACAGCGGCTCCACATCAATGGCAACCAAGCGCCACAATCTCAGTAAGTCCGCTGGAGGTTTCTACAAACCATCGGGTTCCACGGGCCCACAGGACCCGTCGGAAAACTCAAGGCAGTTTGGAAAGAATGCCTACGTTTGACAACGTGGACTATTCAATAGATGGAACGATATGGACTGAGCTTGTTGAGTTCGTCTTTTTATACCTATTCAGTCTGAACCCTGGTCACAATATCTGACTGATAGACTTCCTTTGTGGTTACATCACCTGGATAAGTGTATGATGCCTGGAACCTGCTTTTATTTTTCATCATATATCCTGTTCTTTTCAATGCACTGTATTTTGTAAATGTTCACTTATTATTCATATATTATTTAGTTTTTTTATATATGTATTTTCTTTGCAGAGGGAGACGGTACCTTGGCCTTTCTTTAAACCTGACTGTTTCGATAATATTACTCCCTGTGTACAGAAGAAAAGCTGGTGGAAATTACCCTTGAAATCGATACAAGCAAATAGACGAGCTGTTGATTTAATTCCAAAAAAACAGATTAGGTAATGTCTCTTTTGTCAATGGGCTATAAACAAAATACATCAGATAAGCATGTTTTCGGTTCAGCACAGGAAATTCTGTTTGGCATGGAACAACACAAACTCATAGGTCACCTTGAATGAAAAAATGAACTGGTACAAATCCATTGTCCACTTGTATGCTTCAAGAAGAATACCAGGAATATAAGACATTACTAAATACAATCAACTCTTAAGTTCTTGATAATTTCTCATGAAGTAGAAATGAGTGCCAATGTAAATAAAAAATCCCCCAACACGTGCAGAGGTAAAGGAGCAGTACTTTTATTTGAAAATCAGTTAGAAAGAATAAGAGCACCATAATCACAACTTCGAAGTATATCAGTGCTGCGTGAAAACGTCTTTCAGAATACTGCAGACCCAAAGCACGTTTGCCAGATGGTATCCACTGTTGCCAGAAGGGGATATTTCCCGCATAAGTGGCCTATTTTAATAACAACGTACGTGTAAAAATGTTGTTGGGCAGGTTGATTTACTGATAGTGTTGTAAATAAATAATAGAGTTTGGGCGACCCTGATGGTTTCACTCTAACCAGACCTCAACTGCAGGCCGGGTGAAGTAAGTATCAATGGGGCGCATTGTGAGCACAACTGTCAAATTCTTGTATTTTTGCAATATAACCTCACACTGAAAGATGGCCACCTTCCAGCCTCCACAAAGCGGAGCTTCCGTTGTCTCGGTGGGCTTGTCCCAGTTCATCTTTGTCATGACTCGGATATGGGAATCGGACGTTTCCTCCGCCGTCTATCTACACCTTTTGATCAATGGAAACCTTAACCCTGTTACGTTAAGCCTCTCGGTCCTCCGAGCCAGGGGACAAACAACTGGCGTGGAGTCTCGGCCTGTCCGCGTTCCCGGCTCTAGTCCGCTGCATCCTTGAACAGGTGTTGGGTGTTCTCGACGGGTCCCATATGCTTAGAAGACTGACTTGACTAGTGACGAGATACAAAATCTTTGAATATATGAAATCGTGGTACTAAGGGAAATGTAACATTTTGATGTCCGTATTGTGCAAGACGAAACAATAGGCTAGATACACGCATCGGGAAGACATAGAAAGCAGTGACATTAATGCGTGCAGTGTAACTACAGAAAAACCTACATGCTCTATCTCGCCTGCAGCCTCTTTGCTAAACAATATGTATTTTTCTTCTGTTAGACTGAGGCAAACGAGGGGACCAGGAAGCAAACTCAGGCTTTGGCGTGGTTTTTGCTAAGTTTACGGTTGACTGGGTAGGAGTTGCAATTCAACTCAAACAGCAATTACGACTACGGGACTATTGACAGTTGCACACATTACGCTTTTGTAAAATGTTTCTCCCCACCCAAAGTTCGATTTGCGTTTATGACCGTGACTCGTAGCAACAACTCTCCTGCGGGTTGAGAAAGTCAAAAATAGTCTACTCTACACAACGTGCAAGGCCGTCCTTCTCTCACACGGCTTGTGCTGCAAGGACGGCACCTAGGCACTTGTAGTTGCCCAGCTTTAAACCACGATTATCGGGTCAATTTGCCTGAGCACTCGGCAAGAACCCCGGCGCTGTGGGTTGGTTTTGACAAGGATTCAAAATCCTCGCTTCAACGACGCTGCTGTACTGAGGCTGTGGCTTGGACCAACAACTCTTCTACTGCTCAGCATAGCTTAAACAGCAGAGACATTTTCTCTAAGTAAATACCACACTTGGTGATTGACGCCCAGTTTAGTTGCATTTAAACCATAAACCACTAGAGAGCAGTGCTGCGTGTCTATAGATTACGGGACTGTACAAATGACAATGAGGAAATTGAATGTTTTCTGTATGCATCATGTTTGGATGGAATCCGACATTGTGCTTAGTACTCTATAATTAGTGCACGCTAGCAAACACACGACCCCTTTGTTATTTTCTCTTATGAAGCTCTTCAGTAATGAAAACCAGGACAACCCGGGTCGCCACTTCATAGACCCACAAGTCACAACGGCGCGCCCATTACAATGTACCATCTGGTTTGCCAACGACTTTGCCAGTAAGCCTAGGGACTCAAAAAAACAACAAAGAAAACCAATCTGATCTTCACTCACCACAAGAAAATCCATCACTCCCCATGTAGCTAATGACACATGAGTGAGAGCCACAGATTCATGTCTAATCATGTGAGGCACAAAGAAGTTATGTTTTTATTATGAGATGTATTGCAGCACACTCAGCTAATTAACTGCCACTGCCTGAGGCAATGCAAAGGATCAATGGAAGTGCTTCAACTGACTTTGAAGTTGCAGACCATCGGGTAATGACTTCTTTCCCAACTAATTAAGGTCAGACCTGGACTGCATATTTGGAAAGAAAAAAAAAAATCACAGACTTTAGGTCATATTAGGTCACGTTCATATGCTTTGATTACATAAACTATGAATTTGTCAACTAAATCAAAACCGAAAGGAATCAGCCTGGGACGTAGAGGTGACTATATTTGAAACCTGAGATAGAAGCTTAGTTGAGCATTTTTATTTCCCAAAAACTGTCCCTGGGAACTTGAACAGTCAAACACTCTCACCCACATCCCCCCGTTTATGCCGGCATGGGAAAAGTGACGACTCGGTAGAGGGAAAACACGTTTTGGTTTCATTTGTCATACTGGGCCTTGCTCTACCACACCATCTGACCGGGATGAGCAGCTCTCGTCTCTAGCCCTGGCCAGCGCATAGAGAAGACCAGGACACCCAAGGACCACTGGATGGCGGCGCCGACACCGAGACACCACGGCGTAGGGAACTCCTCAACAAGTCTGATCCGTAGAGGGGAAAGCGACAGATAGCAGTGACAGTAGGCAGTGACAGAAAGACAAATTAAAGTATCCCAAACTGAGCAGAATACGGGGCAACTCGGCAGACTGTCGGGATGAATATCCGCCTGGTGCAGATCTGGGGCTTCCTGTTGACCGTGCTGGGCTGGATCTTCATGGCGTGTTCCCTGGCCATGGAGGGTTGGAAGATCACCTCCGTCGGGGGCATGGGTGGCTCGTCCATTGTCAAGGTGGCCTGGTACTGGTCCAGTCTTTGGAGGTCCTGCTTCACGGACTCAACTGCCGTCACCAACTGCTACGACTTCCCGGTTCTGTGGTCCGTGGACGGTAGGTACCGGAGCCTCGCTGGGTTCTGCTTTTACTTTTACGGTGACAAAATGTCTTCTGTGAACAAGGGGAGACATTTTATGCTTTTAACCTAACTTTAGACTGTTTCTGTAGCCCGTCTTTGAGGGGGCGCGCAGGTATGACAGATGCTGCCGTTCATTTACACGGTTTCAAAGCGGTGAGATTGGCTGCTCCACCGTGAGGCCTGTTGTCATGTGACGTAACTGAGGTTGGTTGTGTCTTCCACGGCAAGGCCACGTTCAGGTGGTGAGGGCGCTGCTGATGGGCGCGCTGTCTGTGGGCATGCTGGGGTTTGTTCTCAGCTTCATGGGCATGGACTGCACGTACATCGGGGGCCGGGACAGGGCCAAGTACAGGAAGATCTTCAGTGGGGGGGTTTGCCATATAACCAGTGGTAAGGCCAAGATGAAATATCATCTCAAATGTCAATATACTGTGAATCCTTTTAACTGATACCTTTCCTATTTGTTACATGTAAACTGTATTAGTGTGTTATTATTATTAACGTAAACGAAGGTATGTAATGTGCAGTGTCCCAGTTCTGACAACTAAAATGTGTTTATTATGCTTTAAACGTAATAGAACATAAACGTAACATGCATACCTTATTTCAAATTGTTTTAAAGTAAATATCTATAATATGTTGACCCGTTATATAGAGGTTTAAAACCTCTATCCAAAAGAAACAAAAACTGCTTTGTCTGAGCTAGCCAGTAGGCAGTCTAAAGAATCAGCAGACTTAAGAAGAATCAGCTGGCCAATCAGTTGTCTATTCAAAAAACATTTTTTTATGGCCCGAATTCACCCTAACATTTTGTTGGGGTACTACAATTTTGTTAGTTGTTTTTGCATACTTAAAGACAATTGTTTGTGAAAGAACACTTTTTCCTCATATTACAATTAACAGGAGATGATATTTTATAGACGTCAGGAAAAACTGGACAGTTTCTTTAAATAATTTGACTGCTCCATCAAAATGCCCTGATGCTCACTGTGACAAGTGTAGAGGAACTGACTGAATCACTTCATCTTACGCAGGCATATTGGCTGCGTCAGGATACGCTGTCTACGCAGTGTATGTCTCAGCGGAATACTTCAACCCATATTTTATCGGATTAAAGTAAGTGGACTTATAAATTGAATGAAATCTATTCAGTCCCCAGAAAACTCGTTCTGCATTAAACGTTTTCTCTTTTTCTCCTTCCCTTCAACACACAGGTTTGATCTGGGGACTCCTCTGTTTCTAGGGTGGGTGGGATCAGCTTTCCATATGACAGGAGGGTGGTTCTACTTGTTCTCTGTAGGCAAACTGCTCTGTAAGGCTGATAGGTGAGTCCAAGCATAGACACCATTTTCATGGATTGGTCAGTTAATTAGTTTGACATTTTGCTGGATAAAGTCCCTTCAGATGCACCAGCTCATTTTCCCGTGTCCGAACGCAATAACAAAACAGCAATACCGTGCAACCAGACCTGTTTTTGAATATTCATAATACACATGACTGGTTTGTTATTTCTCTGCATGTTTTTTGCCGTAGAAATCCTAGATTTGCTTGTGCACCTCACGACATCGAGCAGGACCAGGCCAAGTCCACCACGTTGCTGTCCTCGGTAACTCAGATCACATCAGAGATCAAGGCTCCGCCTCCAGCTGAGATTTCTTCCAAGTCTTCACGCTCCCCTCGGCCTGGTGCGTCCGATCGTAAGTCCAAATCCCGGCGGTCCTCGGAGCTGGAACGCCTCGGAAGGTCCTCGATGTCCAGGAGGTCCTCAGAATCTGGTGGCAGGTCTTCAGGGTCTCTTGGGTCAGCACACTCCAACCGGGAGCACAGCAGCACTGGAACAGTGTCATCTTTATCCAGCGGGTCAAGGAGCGTCCGCGAGAGGGAACAGTTTATCAAAAACACCTACATCTGACCGGGCTCCGTGCGTAGGATGCAGAGGTCAAAGTGGACTGGCTTGTTTGTGGGATGTTTTTGACTGGACCAAATTGAAGTTATCCAATTGTATATACTGTGAATTATGATCTTGTTTTCATTTTATATATCAATATCAATGTATGTATATAGAACCTAACGGTTTCCTGGGAGCGTTTTACTATCATTAAAATAAACACTGCGGTCACATACATTTTGTCCTGTAATGATAGGGTGTTTACAGCAGGGTATTTATATAATAACTGTCTTTTCAGGTGGGCATTTATATAATAACTGTCTTTTCAGATGGGTATTTATATAATAACTGTCTTTTCAGATGGGTATTTATATAATAACTGTCTTTTCAGATGGGTATTTATATAATAACTGCATAACTTTTCAGCAGGGCATTTATATGAGTGTAATTACAGCAAGGCATTTCCATAATGATTGTCTTTTTAGCAGGGCATTTGAAGAACTTTTTCAGAAATACATCGGCCATTGGCACAAATAAATGTCACGACTTTGCGTTTCGCTCTGGTTGGCAGAATGGGTATACCCCTTTGTTTTCCATGAAATGCAACTGGCTGGCAAAGCCATAAGATGCCTACGAAGTCTGGAAAGGTAAGAAAGGAACAAAAACCTGTGACCAAAAGAAAACAGAAGGCATTGAAGTACGTTTAATCCATGTGAGATTTATAAATATGAAACACTGGATAAACACGTTATGCTTTTGTGCATTACCAACTGTAATGTATTCATTCGTTTTTTACCCAAATGGTTTGGTCGTGACTATCAGTTTGATAAAAATAAGAGTTCTGGAGTTGATCTCCCGCTGTGTCCAGGGTGGCCACATTTAGTTTAAGGCAAACCGCACAAACACCCGCGGACTCCACAAAAACCTGCCTGAATGTTACTTTATTTATACAACCCTATCTGTAAATCGACCCGCCCAAGCCCTTTTTTGCCCGCACACTGCCATTAAAAAAGACCTATGTCACAGGAAACCCCCCAATTCTGGCAAAACTGTCTGTGCCACAGTTGAAGGCACTTGCTGGGCATTGATAGGCCTACTTTTCAATAGGACACAGCGATTATTAGTCCCAGGAGCAAAATGGTTCCACCTTCCCGTTACTATGCGAGATGTGCATGTTGTACTTAAGTATTTGTTCGTATTCTCTATCAATTGTATTTTAATGGGTTCTTGTAGCAAAACAAATATTTACTTTGGGATACTCGCAGTTCCGCTCAATAGCTTACATAGGCTAGATCATTATCAGTTTATTCAGAAAACATAAATCAGTAACGCGCCATAGCTTAGCTAAGATAGAACATGTTGTGATTTTTAGATAAAGGAAAATAGGGGCGAGAGCCAGTCAAACCCTCATACAGGTGAAGTAAGGGACCATGGGAAAATAAATGTTTGCTTATGGAGCAAAACCCTGTGATCACTGGGGTAGTGAGCAACCCTGCTCAACAGCCAAACTTGACTGGCTTGACTCGCCGGGATGTGTCCGTGACAAAAAGGCAAACTCTTTACGCTGAACTTCACGGTCTCATCGCTGCTCAGACTTCGCTTCAGCCATCTCCCTCTTTGCTAGACCCATTATTCTATGAAATAATCTCACTTGGATTTTCCAGATATACCGACCCACCGCCAAGCTCCAGGAGGGCATCGTCGCCTTCCCCCTGATCACCATGAAGCACAGGACAGTGATGATGTACACGCAGATTGGTTGCTTCGTGTCGTGTTTGTCCGGCTGGATTCTAGTGAGCTCCACCCTGGCCATAGAATACTGGACCTGGTCCGAAGTGAGCAACGTTGTGCTCACCACCAGCAACTACTTCTCCAACCTCTGGAAGGACTGCGTCTCGGATACCACCGGCGTGTCCGACTGTAAAGACTACCCCTCCATGATGGCGCTTCCAGGTAGGCTGCCGGTCAGACTGGTCTTCCATGGATGTGTGCGTGATTCTGTCCCACCAATCATACATTCTTCTGTGGGATGGGACAGTGACATTTCGACAGGTCTTACAAATGTTATCTATGTTGAGTTTGAATGTCGATTAGGGTGTAATTGAACACGCCAACGTTATACGTAACTGCAGTCATACTGGAGCTTCCTCTGAAACGCTTCAGGTTCCACTCTCTGCTTCAGGGTTCCTTCACGTGACGAGGGCTCTGTCCATCTGTTCCGTTATCCTGGGATTCTTCGCCGGCGTCCTCACGCTGATAGGGATGAAGTGCACCAAGATCGGGGGTTCAGAGCTAGCCAACGCCCGGGTCACCTTCGCTGGGGGAATCACCTATTTGGCGTCTGGTAAACTTTTTATTTATTAGTAATCAAAGCGATCGAGTGAGTGATTTGGGATACGCTAAAAGCAGTTTTCCTCTTAGGATTCTCTGGAATGATTGTCTACTCCTGGTGGGGTAACAAAGTACGATCAGATTTTGTGGATCCAAATTTCAGGGCACAGAAGTGAGTAGCCTTTATTCATTTAAGCACAATAGACACAAGAACCTTGGTAACCGGTGGTTGAGTGTAAATGGATTCTACTTTCTGACCTTCAGATTTGAACTTGGAGCAGCTGTTTTTATTGGCTGGGGAGGCTCACTCTTACTCATCACGGGTGGATTCGTACTCAGTTTCTTCTCTGGAAAAGAGGGTTTACCCTCAACGTAATACTTCAAATAAAACTGTTGCTTTGATCTATAACATATCGCACCACACAATGTATTTTTTAGACTTGAATATGTCACTTAACTTATTTATTTCAGTTCACAGAAAAGCCTCGAGAGACCTTACTCAATTGCCTTAGCGGGGAGCAGACAGACATACACGAGGCCAAACTTCTCCAGAGGGACTCCGGTGCCGCCATTGATCCAAGCGAGCCGAAAGGGCAGAGAAACCGAAACAAGAACCAGTAGAACATATAACAGGGATGCATTTGTGTGACAGCGAAAGTCGCAAAAAGCTGTCGTAGCCATAAAAACGGTGCATCAAAACTGGTGCTGGCCTAACGAAATTTCATTAGTGGTATTGTAGTAGCAGGATATTAGGCTGGCAGCGCTCAGATTTTCTTTTTCACAATAAAAGCCATCAATGACATTTATAAGGCAATATAGTTAACAATCTAGTCTGTAAAAATGAAGACAAGAACAGTATTGTTACGGACAGTAAACATACATTTTATAGACTAGATTATTAACTCTATTGCCTTAGATAGTTCAACGATGGCTTATATTGTGAAAATAAAATCTGAGTTAGCGCTGCCAACGTAATGTCCTACTTCTAGAAGAACGGTAACGAAGCCCGGTATGGCATCACGATTCATCACAGCGATCGCGGGGTTCACTTTTTCTTCTCGATTGGTTTTGATTTGGTAACTGATATCACAGCACTCACAGAAGAGTGCGTCGCTGTCTCACCATCCGCAGCTTATATCACCTGTATGATCGTTAAACATATTTGTGTAACTGTGTAGATTTTTCTTTGAAATTACTGAACAGAAATCAGATAATTAACTTTCCGAATTTTTTTTATTGCATGAGTTTTATTGCATGTGTATATTTTTTTTCCTACAAAAACAAATTCTCACCATCGCTTTGTAAATACAAATTTCATGTAAAACAATTTACACAAAAAACAATGAGTACCTGGAGTGCAATTTCAACTTCTTAGGTCACAATTCTGACCACTAATATATTGTCTTTACAGTAGAACAGAAAAATTGCTACCACTGTCAGAGGTGTGTATCTTCAACAGAATAACTGTGTCCTGAGCAAAAGTGTGTTAAGTCTCTCACGTGTTACTCTAACAGTACCGGAAAATCATTTATAAGTACATTTGTTGTCCAAAGAATTTCTATTGGCATCTCATTGCGTTTCCTCCTCCTAGACGTGAACCTGTAAATAAAAGCCCTAAATATCCTCGTCACTCCAGTCGCTGACAGAGATGAGACTGCTCTTCAGAGTGCTGCCCGTTCCTGCTTCGTTCAGACCTGTGGAGCAGATACATGTCATTAGAAGGCCAAACTCAACAATGTCCGGGCCAGACTGCAGCCAGGTCTGCCAGACTAACCTGTTTTCTTCCCGGTGGAGGTGCCCCAGACGCTGGTGTTGCTGTCCGAGTCCCGGCTCTTCCTGACGGGGGCAGTCGGCTTGGCCACCGTGGCGGGTAACGCTAGGTCCTCCAACGAAGAGATGTCCCAGTCATCCTCGTCATCCTCATCTGTATACTGAAAGGACACTACAGCTGGGATCAAAGTTCACTTTATTTCTCACTGACCTGCTTAGCCGAAAATACTATGATCCTGATGAGTCCTTCACACTGTGGTGTTTACAAGGATTGAGACCCTCCAGGCCGTATTTTCACCGGGCCGGTACACTCTAGTATATGCAGGTTATCATAGGTTAGTCTACATTTTGTTACTATGATTATTAGCCATTTTGTAATTAAACTTTGTAATTATAATTTAGCAATGTGAGGAAATACTTTATGCCATGGTCACATAACTTCTGAGCGTAGGCGACTGTCAGAGTTAGAATAGAGCAAGAGTTTTTCAGAAAGAAAATGTATGTATTTTAATAAATGATGAACATTAAAAGCATGCGGCAGTATAAAATGTTATATAGTGATGAAGTTTGATCGTTAGGTTGTAAGCCTTATTCGACACATTTTGTTCAAAGTGGCAAAACAAGCACAGAGTATTTAAGTAAATTGTCCCATCCAAATTCAGTATCTACATTACAACGTGTTTTGTTTTTACAGCTTTGGCGGACGGTGGACCATCCGTCATAGTAAAATGCACAAGAGCGTTTGGTTTGAGTGGGTAACCTACCTTGACTTTTAGAGCAACCTACAAAAGCTGTAAAATTAAACTGAAAAAGTTGTTTTTACATTGAAAAAAAATCAATTTAGATGGGATGACTCACCACATAACCCAGTGCTCCACAAGGTCAGAGTAAATTATGGTTTACCCCCTTTACATTTCTTTATTTTGAAGTCTCAATAAATGTTTCTCTTACTTGGCTATCGGAATAAAGGATGTTGGGGCCAGTACAGATAAAAAGTTTCAAATGTAGGCACTCCAAGTCACTCAGGAAAATGTCAAATTATTTCTGTTTTAAGCCTAACTGCAGCAGTCTACCAGCTTAGGGTTTATAGAGAAGACATTTTATTTCCACTAGTCTCATTCAATCATGTATAAACGAGAGATTCTAGTGTAATTCGGTGAGAGCGTTTTGGCAGACGTACGCTGCACCCATCCTGCCCATACATCTCAGCTGCCCTGGACTTTTCAGAATGCAACCAATGAACATTCCAAACAGAAGAAATCCAGAGACAGGAAGTAATCAGCCCTAGATAAATCTAAAACAATAAAAGTACCTACTTGATATAAAATAAGACAACCCTTTGAATTCATAAAACTGGATGTAAAAAATACTAAGACGGCCTTGAGGTTCTCCTGCTGGTCTTCCCTGATTTCCAGCTCCCAGCCAGACGTTCCCTGGCCTATGTAGCTCCTTTCCTTACGGCTGGCGTTAATCATAGTGGATGGGGAAACAGCAGAGCGGAGGCTAGAGGGAGGATGGCTCACCTTGAGTTCCCGTATCACGTTGTTGCTTTCCGGTAAGGTGTTCACACCGCCTGTGGGTCTATTTGGTCCTCTGTCTGCCAGCTGCTTCTCTAGGCTCTTAGTCAGGCTCCTCACCAGGTTATCTGCAAATATTGGCACAATGCATGAGCCCACGTGTACTGTCTTGAACACACACACGCACACAATCTAAACCAAAAAAGGCACCAGACTTGAGGAATGTGTGTTGTTCTTAAATTAGGCACTTAATACTACACAAAAGGTAATAACAATAACAAGAGTCACTCACTATTTGTAGTTTTCTGAATGTTCCCGTTCTGGTCTTTGTAGTTTTTGAGCTGTTGTGGGTCAAGCTCCTCCAACTCACTGCCCTCAGTCCAGTCACCCTCGCTCTCCGGCACTGCTGTCTTGGCGGTGTCGACCGCCCTGCTTCTGGGCTGCTGGTGCTTAGATGGCTGGCCGGCCTGGGGGGTCCTGACCTGGACCGGTTTGGGGGTGGTCTTGTGTTGAGGGACTCCCTGCTCCTGCCTGGGTTTCCGAGGTGGCGCCTCCTCCTCCTCTTCCGACTCCTCCGACTCAGACTCCTCGTCGGAGCTGAAGGGGGGGGTCCTGTGGAAAGGCATAGATCATTTAAAATTACCATACAATTAATCACTCCCTTATAAGGTGATTAGACAACGTACAAGACTAAACCAACTTCCCATGGATTCATTTTCGTGACCATGTCATATAAAGGGATAAATGAAGGCTGTGGTGAGGTACGCTGTGGTGAGGTACGCTGTGGTGAGGTATGCTGTGGTGAGGTACGCTGTGATGAGGTACGTTGTGGTGAGGTACGCTGTGGTGAGGTACGTTGTGGTGAGGTATGCTGTGGTGAGGTACGCTGTGGTGAGGTACGCTGGGATGAGGTACGTTGTGGTGAGGTATGCTGTGGTGAGGTACGCTTGGCAGACGGACATCTATCTGACATGGTTGGTGTGAAACAGACTTCAGATGTTGTGAGCGGGTGTTTACTTTGGGGTGGAGGTTTTGGGCAGGGTGCTGGTCCGTGGAGCCGGCTGAGGGGGGTTCAGCTGTTTGGCATGCGTCGGCGGGACCTCCGACCTCACCCGAGTCACCTTGGAGGGAAGGCTGCTGGACCGCGGCCTGGACTGTGTCACTGAAGAGAGGGGGGTCAGAGAAACACAACCAGGACAGCAATTAATGGATTAGTTACTGTGAGTACTTCTCAAAGACTAAGAAGGTTTAAATGGAGACTAAGATGACTAACATTTGAAGCTTAACGCTCACGTCCCTAAGATAGTCTACATTAAGTAGAGGATCATGACTGGTGTCACCACAAGCATACATGCAAACTAACACACATGGAACACAGCCCAACACACAGGGAATACGGCCCAACACACAGGGAATACGGCCCAACACACAGGGAATACGGCCCAACACACAGGGAATACGGCCCAACACACAGGGAATACGGCCCAACACACAGGGAATACGGCCCAACACACAGGGAATACGGCCCAACACACAGGGAATACTGCCCAACACACAGGGAACACAGCCCAACACACAGGGAACACAGCCCAACACACAGGGAACACAGCCCAACACAAAGGGAATTACAGCCCAACACACAGGGAATACAGCCCAACACACAGGGAATACAGCCCAACACACAGGGAATACAGCCCAACACACAGGGAATACAGAATGGCAAACACACAGAGTCGGGAACTGGATTCAGCTGTAGGACAGTTTGAGTCAGATTGGACTGTGAAAGTGCAATTCAAATGTTCCGCACAGGTTGAAAGAACTAGGTGACATGCAGTACCTTGGGTGAGTGGGGTGGGTTTTTCCCGCTGCTCAGAGTCCCCCCCCTTCTTGAAATCCTTCAGTCTCAGGCTCAGTGCGTGAGCCACATCGTCACGGTGACGCCAGTAGTCTGGAATCTCCCTCGCCGCTCGCTCTCTTTCTGAGCGCACCTTGGCCATGAGGT
The DNA here is from genome assembly GCA_016801105.1 of Esox niger. Lineage (NCBI taxonomy): Eukaryota > Metazoa > Chordata > Actinopteri > Esociformes > Esocidae > Esox > Esox niger. The sequence goes on from JACXGJ010000313.1 coordinate 38,493, forward strand.
CACTGTACTCACTGTTTGCCAGGCCCCTCATTCCCTGCATATATGGGGGGGGGTTGATTAGGCAATTTGTCCCTGTCATGATGAAGAATTATTCCTCTTTAACATGTCAGTATAATCCACCAGAGATTTCCAAATCTAAATACCATGTACATACCATGTTAATTTACTGTCCTTGTAAAACTACTAACGCGTGTATTAACCGTCCTTACTAAACTACTAACGCGTGTATTAACAGTCCTTACTAAACTACTAACGCGTGTATTAACAGTCCTTACTAAACTAGTAAAGACTGTTAATACGGACGTTAGTAAACTACTAACCTGTGTATACTGTACACATACCACATAACGTAGCGACGTGTGGTTTTGTGACATGTAATTAGCGATCGTAGTGTGCTTACAGATTTTACTCCGAGGGACTCGAGTTTCTCTATGAGTGCTTGCTCCAGGGCAGGCCGCAGCTCCCTCTTGATGTTGGGGTTCTTCCTCAGGACACTAATCACAGCAGGCTGATGCTTCTTCACAACAACAGGCTTCTTGTCGGACACACTTGATGACTCTGCAGCAAGGACCAGACGGGCACGGTATGGTCACACAAACACAGTCATTCATGCAACAGTCCACTTGATGACAGGCTCGAAATAACACGCACGTTCATGTATTCCAGGAGACAGACCGAGCAAGCATGACATATTTTTGTCAAGGAGCAGCCTATCGGCTTGCTTTTACTTACATTGGCCAAATTCCGCAGATGGTAAAGCCACATTTTTGGCCCAAACTGGACTTGACACAAACGCTTCTGACTCTAATGGGCAGGCGTCGCAGACCGACACAACCATGCAGAGACCATGCAACGTGCAGACATAGACTGCTGCCGTCTCAACTGTTACCTTTGTCCTCCTCAGACAGCTCCTCTATAGGATCCAGTTTAGGAGCAGAGGGGGGCTGCTCTGAATTGAGGGGGAGGGTGGGGGTCAAGGGTCAGACAAGAGCGGAAATTAAGATGAGGGATCTCAGGATGAGGTCACGATAGCATTGATCTTCAGTTGGAGTCTCGTTGGGAGGTACGATCAACAGAGAGAGAGGACAGAGCAGTCTGACTAAAACGGACACCCACCACCTGTGGCTGGATTTAGACATTTGAGCCCGTGGAAATGTTAACCAGCCGTGCAGGGGGCCAGACTGTTCGGCTCTGTAGTGAAAGCGTTTTCCCTGCTTCACCCCCCAAAAAAAACAATAAACCCCATGTCCAGCGTGAGCACACGTGCACGTTGTGATTTATATCACATGCATTTCTACCATAACTGTTCATAACTGTTCTGTCTTTATATTTCATAGCTGCACTTGGAAGACCATAGAATTTTTATCCCACCCCATCACACCATGGCAGCAGCAGAGCCGTACCGTTCAGTACAGCGCGGAAGGATTCGTCTTTCAATGCCCCCCTCCGCCAGCAAGAGGACTTATGATTCACTTTATCTGAATACCTACAAGAAATATCTCTGCATACACACATTATTTGTTGGTGATTTTTGCTGTTATTATGGCAAATAATAATTTGGGCTGGGAAACAACCAATGAGTGGATGGTAGATTGTTTGAATTAACCGGACAAATAACATGAGGGCCACAGAAGTTAGCTAAAGGCTCTGTATTCCATGCTAGAATACCCCATTAAAAAGCCATCTGCAGAAAGATGCAGCAGATTTTAGACTGACTGGGATTCCTATTCTGCTAACAACTTACCCTTCACTGCCCTCTTTGGTTTAGGCTCTGGAGCTTGGGCTGTGATGATCACTGAAACATAACAAGAAGGAAGCGCATAGTAAGAAATGACTTGGGAGAAGATGAAGAAGCAGAAATGTCTTGGGAGAAGATGAAGAAGCAGAAATGTCTTGGGAGAAGATGAAGAAGCAGAAATGTCTTGGGAGAAGATGAAGAAGCAGAAATGACTTGGGAGAAGATGAAGAAGCAGAAATGACTTGGGAGAAGATGAAGAAGCAGAAATGACTTGGGAGAAGATGCAGAAGCAGAAATGACTTGGGAGAAGATGAAGAAGCAGAAATGACTTGGGAGAAGATGCAGAAGCAGAAATGACTTGGGAGAAGATGAAGCTGCTGCTGACAGTTGAGGGCTCCTGATCAGTGCTGCTCAAAGGGACGTCTCATGCACACACGCATACAAACACTCATCATATACGCTGCTGTGACGGTCAGTTATCTATCCCACTAACTACTGATTTGCAGCTATGCAATTGTGTCACACAGCTAAAATTAAGATGATGTCCAAAGGGGAAAAAAGTGATTCATACCTGGAACTTCAATCACTTTAGTAGGTGGATTTGCAGAAATGTGCTTTATCTGTGAAATGAACAAAAATAGTTATTTCTTAAAATGCTTGTTTTCTACTCAAGCTGATGTTGAACCCACAGAATGTAATCTAATCTATGTGCATATTAAGTCAGAGCGGCCAAGACGACTAAGCGATATCAGTGTATGAAAACATGACGCGTCCATCCGGCTTCCAGCAATTCAGGATTTCCTGTATGAGAGCCAAGCCCGCTGATCGTTTCCTCGTATTCCCAGAAGCTGCACAGGAGCTGGACTAACCTGCTCCCTCTGAGTGTGGATTATTTTATCCCTCTCCAAACGCCACCGATCAATCTCCTCCTTCTGCCTTTGGCTCTGCTGCTGCCACTCCATCATAGAGGACTCCAGACTGCTAAACTTGTCCTGCCACTGAGGAGACAAAAGACGTTTCCAATCACACTGCCACGGTGGCCTGTATCAAGGCCCTCGGCTCCCCTTTATCTGGGGAATCTGCAGTTGAAACAACAGAACGACCAACCAAGGTTTCATGACCTTGTTTCAAAGCTATACGGCAAGGACGATTATTCTTTAAAACAATGAAATGTTGTGAGCTTGCATTTTCTGTGTCAAAAAGTATGTAAACCCCCTGGAAAGTCTTCTAACTGACTGTTTATATTTGGACACATTGATGGATGAGGAAATTCAGAAAACATTTATTGATTAAAGTATCTCAATTTAACAAATCGCACAAACAAATTTTACTTTGAAATTCATGAAAGTAAAACTAAAAGAAATGCAATGTCATTATGTGGAAAAAGTTACAACTCCCTTCCCTTTACCATCGCCCAAAATGGGTCAAATTAGAATCAGTTCTCTAAAATTATTATAGTAACGTGGTAGGATCCATTATCTTTTACAAATTAGAAGATTGGACTGGTTTGATCTTCACCATGGGTGTGTAGGTGGTAACACATCATACCAATATCAAAATACCTATCTGAGGCCCTCAGAAGAAAGACTCTTGGTGCCTATTAACCGTTGAAGGGTATCAAAGCCATTTCCAAGCAATTCACACTGCATCATTCTACTGACAAATCATGTAGAAATGGAAGGTTTCTACAACTGACACCAAATCCAGACCATTATGCTCATGCAAGACTCTAAGAATCCTGGAGTAACATCAAGAAATCTACAGACCTTGCCACTAACAATGTCAAAGTGTATGAGTCAACTAGAAAGGGACTGGACAAACTTGGCTTCAGCTCTCAAAAAGGAATATCAAGACATGACCGACAATTGCCAGACAACATCTGGATAAACACCAAAAATAATGAAACAATGTGTGCTTGACAGATGAGTCAAAAGTGAATTTTCTTGGGCCACAATGCCCGCAAACCTGTTCGACAAAAAACAAAAACACATACCATAATAAACCACAGAGGGGGTGGTATTATGTAGTGGGGCTGCTTTGCTACCTCAGGACCTAGTCAACTTGCCATTGATGAGTTAACATGAGTTCTATATTGTATCAGAAAATTCTTGAGGACAATCTGAAGCCACCTGTCTAAAGACTGAAACTGATCCGAGCATGGATAAACAGGACAATGACCTACAACATATTAGCAAAAATACAACAGAATGGTTTTAAAAAAGGAAATGGAATAATATAAAACACCCCAGTCAAAGCCTATACCTCAGTCCTATCAAAATGCTCCGGGCGGACGGGAAACGGTCCGTGCATTCAAGAAAGCCATGGAATATGACACAGTTGAAGTACTGTAGTAAAGAAGATTAGGCAAAACTTCCAAATTAAAATCCTTCAGATTAATTTGTTGAATTAGGTTACATATATCTGTCAATAATTTTCAGTAAAGATTACATATCCATATGTCCAAATATTTATAAAAAAGAAAAGAAACAACTTTCCAGGGGGTGAATTTACTTTTCCGAAAGACATTTGGTTCTGATTGGAAAGGACTGTTCTCCAAGAATAAATTAATATAAATCTATAACTGAGAATGTTACATGGCTGTAAAATGTGCAGGTACATAATTTGATTCTGGTAAGCAGAATCCTTAATAAAAACTCATAAGATCCCAGATGTTTCATTCGTAACCTACCAGATTCTTTTCGCTCTCGTGGTCAGCCTTCAGTTTTTCTATTTTAGACGTAAACCGTTCCACCTGAAACAACACGCATTTTAGATCAAGTCTGAGAACATCTGTTGTAATATCCGAAGCACTGCTTAGCTGCTCACCAGTTTCTTGTTTTTCTGATCCAACTTCTGAATGACAAGCTTGTTTTGTTCTTCCACATCGTGGTCAGCCTGCTGGGGAGCTGGACCCGGCCAATGCTGAGCACTGGTCATCTGGAGATCCACTTTCTGGATAAATAAGAACAAATCCAACAAAAACGTCTGAATTGCAGGACTGATTACCAACACCACGACCATTTGAAATGAAGGAAATCAAACATGAAACTTACAAAGTAAACAGTGTACTCACTTGTTGAAGAAAAGCGTTCCGGTTGTGAAGCATCTCTATCTCCCTGCGAAAACCTTCTCTCATCTCCTCTATCTTCCTGTGCTCCTCTTCCTTCCATGTCTCCAGTTTTCTAATCAAATCTTGGTGCATAGACAGCTGGTCTCTTTCCTATAAAGACGGGCTTGCAGTTAGAGCTTCAGACCAAAAGGTTGACAAATGTAATACTTGATAAAGATGATAAAGTTCTGTCCTTGAGCAAAACTGTAAGCCTTCACTCCTCCCTGGGCGCTGGATATGCCAGCCCTGCACCTCTCCAAAATAGAGTGGTTGGGTAAAAAAATCTAAGTTACATTTTGGTTGGACAGTGCACGCAATTTCCATCTAAGACAATGTAACCTTAATTCTAACACTCAGGTGCAAACCTTGGACTCAATAAGACATCGTATCCAAGGTGTAAAAAACTGGACACCTCCTCGAATGTCCCACCTGCGAGGTTTTGGCCAGGAGGGCTTGCCTCTGGGACTCCAGCTCAGACGTAGTCTTCCTCAGCTGCTCATTCAGGCGCCTGATCTCCTCTTCATCTGCAATGCTTTTCACTTTCCTGTGGTTGTCTGACATCAACTCTGACAGAGACAGAAATACATGAATAAAGACAGAGTCTGCCTAACTGCTGTTTCAGGGAAAGGTTCAAACAGAGATCCATTTCCCATTCTGCTAGACCGTGTGGGAGTAAGTGACATCTAGATTAGAGAACTAGAAGAGGAGACCGTTGTAGAAAAGGGTTTCCCAGCCTTTTAGGAGCATGCTACGCTCAGAGACATTCCTACCATTAGGACTCCCAAGGGACGGTTCAGGGAAACTGGGTGGTTGGCTGCATCCAACAATCTTACCTGACTGACTTCCTGTCCCTACCGTTCTCCAATTCACTCTCTTTTCCCTCGACCTTTGCCTCTCTAAAGTGACGATCAACCCTTTTAAAGCTCTCTGGACTTACGGCTGTCATACTCATCTGGATGGCGACGTTGCATATGATTCTGGAGAAAGGAGGAATTCATGAAGGCTTTATCACAATGTGGACACTAAAGGAAAAGAAAAGCAAAATGAAGTGTATTATACATCTACAGTGCATTTCCATGGCACCCTTCAAAGTGGTCAACTCAAAAGCAGCTATAAGGTCAATTAAACTGTGTGTAAAAATACACACATCTGAACCCAGCAGGAATCTACACAGTTACTATTACCAAGACATAATTTTCAGACAAACATAAATGTTTTATGTCAGTATGAAACAGTAAACTTTTTCAGACAACATCTGAAATCACATTTAAAACATCAACTGTCATTAAAACCGCAGCAGTGAATTGCGACGCAGCAGAACTGTCAGAATGGCAATTCACAGCACATTGACACCTAAGTAGCATGCTAATATTGTATTGTGAGGTCTGTGGCATTTCGCCCCCCCCATTACATTGGGTTCTGGGTTTGTTTCCCACGAGAGTGCGCTACACGAACGGAAGTGATTCCCCCCCCCCCTCCCTCCCTCCTCCTGGCATCACTTCACCCCAGTACCCGCGTGGTGTGACAGGCGCAACCGTGTCACATATGGCACATTTAACCACCAAACCCAGCCTGCCTCGCCGTCGGCGCTCGGATTTAACCATGCAGCTTCTGATGCGTCGCTGGGCCCGATGGTGTGTGATGTGCCGGGTCTCTGCCACGCTACAGGGGAAGTGATGGTTTCTTGGCGATAAAGGGATCCTTGTTGTGTGGCCTAATGGCACCGCTGTTCTGGAATAACTTAGCAAATTGCCATAGGAATTGAATTAGGCTGAATTAGGTCTGGTCAGTGATGGACTCAAGGAAAAGAATCTGTCGGCACGCAGAGCCCGGCTGTGTGTGTGTTTTCCAGACATGGATTCTTTTTTTAAAATGTACCCGCATATTATCAGGTACGTTGATTAAGAACACATTCTGGAAGGTGGAGATGTATTTCAGTGTTATTATATATATATATATATATATATATATATATATATTGCGACGCAGCAGAACTGTCAGAATGGCAATTCACACCACATTGACACCTAAGTAGCATGCTAATATTGTATTGCGAGGTCTGTGGCATTTCCCCCGCCATAACATTGGGTTCTGGGTAGTAGTGTATATAGTGTATATATATATATATATATATATATATATATAAATAATTATTTTTACAATTTGTGAGTTTCTGTTTGACAGCAATGATTTAGCCTTGAAAAAGGGTAAAACATTCAGGAGGATGTCATGACAGATGCACATTATTTGGGAAATCAGGCCACTTATTTTTCTTAGTAGCAGGCGTAGCAATGGAATTCAATAGCCTACCTAAATACTTCAAATGATGTGGTCAGAGGCTAATTCATAAAAAGCTAAATGTGAGAAGGGAGGCTCTAGGTGGCGTTAACGACCAACTGGGCTAAAATAGGCAGTACATTGCTCTGTGAACCAATACATCAGATTTGTATAGGTTTGTTGATGCATCATTTAGATCAATGCGAAATCCCGCTAGGGCACCGGTGAAACCACATCTAGGTGTATTTCGGATGCATTGTGTCCTATTAATAATTAAACTGGACAGACGTCTCTGTTGTCAACGCGTCTGTTAGCCAGAAGGGCTCTCTCACCTAGCAACAATGCTTAGTCATATCAAACACTAGATGTTGCCTTGGCAACACCTGGGCCCCGGTTAAGAGCGTTGCCTTCTCTGAAATCTCCTAGTCTCCGTACATTCAGGGAATGCACACATTCAATACGACGTATACAGTAGCGGCGCAGAAAGCAGAGGAACATGAAAACGTTGTGATGTCGTGAAACCAGTGACATAATGGGAATGAGAGTGGGGGAGGGGGTCCAGGCATTTCAGTTGTGGCTCTTGCCACCCTTTTGTAAGTGGATTAAAAGAAGTAGGGCTAATTATCACTGGCTGACACCATCTGCTCGGAGCACGGTCCTATTGTTTCGGTCCCAAAATAAGGCCCATAATGTCAGCCCAGTAGCTACCAGTCCTGAGCCCTCACCACAGTATAGGACCAGGCAAACCTATTCGCAAAACCGTGCATTCGATTTAAACGTAATAATGAATTCACTCTATGACCTCCAGTCAGAAATCCCACTTCTCCAAAACCTACAATTGAACAAAGCTGCATCTTCGATTGAATACCCCCTGGGGAACAATGGCTGCGTGTGAGGGGGTATCTGCTATACAATGCAAACGGTTACAGACACGCCCAGGGGCAGCATGCTCAGCGCCAGGCTTGAATTACCTTGTGGCAATTGGTCATGCTCATCATAGCCTGCTGGTTGAGGGCGAGGATCTTCTTCCGTTGCTTGAGCTCGGCCTTGAGTGCCCTGGCCTGCTCCGCTTGCTTCTGCTGTTGGGCCAACAGCTGCTGGTGGTCCCGTGCCTGGGCCCGGAGCCGGTCCTCAGACGCGCCCAGGCTGGACGCGAGGCACTCCTGCGAGTGCAGCAGGTACTCCACCGTCAGCTGGGCGAGGCGGAAGAGCTTGAGCAGCGCGGGGTCCACGGGGCTCTGGCAGCGGCCGCAGCGCTCGCCCTCCACACTGCAGAAGGTCACGCCCGTGATGTGCTCCTGCAGGGTTTGGAAGTCCAGCTCGCTGGCCACCAGGTCCACGTCCACGGCGCTGATCCGGCGCCAGTCCACGCTCTCGCGCCGCGGCCGGAACTTAAAGGGCGGGATCGTGGTGGACGTGGAGGCGGACATGGCCGGCGTTGCCAGAGGACCCTGGCCACCGGAGGAAGGCTGGCTCAGTGGGGAGTTCAGTAGGGAGGGGATCCCTGCAGACGAGTGGGTCCCTTGGGCCTCTGGCTGGTATGGGTAATAGACGTTGTCGTAAAATGGCTGAAAAACACGAGAACATTCACAGAAATTACACAGCCTCGTCTCAATCATGCTCATGAAGAAACCCACCTCCTGCACGTTTCTCCGGTAGCTAGAGTGTAGCAGCATATGAAGACAGGAAAAAGCAAGGATTCCAACACTCTGAACATGAATGGAGCATATGAGATGACGCACAAAAGGCTTCAAATTATTACACGTTCTCGACGGCAATCTACCCAATTCAGCTGATGTCGCGTTGAAGCCGAGCTGTCCTTACCATCTTGGATATCGTGAGCCTTTATGAGATTCAACCCAGAACGAGTATTCGTTTCCTATTGGCGCACGCCCCCCTCAGCAGTACGCAGCAACACCGGGGCAGTGCGTCCTCATGATCACCATGGAGACTGAACGGCGCGTCCCATTTTATGAGCTCCTTGGGGAGAGACATGTTATCAAAATATTGCACCTAATAAATCCCCGATGATTCCCACAAGCAAGCCGCGGAAGCACCGTCGACATCCTCCTAGCCCGGAGAATGTGTTCAATGTACTGGTGAAGCCACGGAACGCTTAATGTGGTGCTCCACCCCCCAATGAAGATCAAATTTGACAGACCTACACGCTAAAATATCAAAGTAAAGCAAAAGTGTTTGCTTGTTAATTTCTTTTGAAGTTAGATTTTTCATCGACTGTTACCCATAATTCAATATTCACGTAGAGTAAGTGACAGACGAAAATGATGAGGATGTTGTGTTTTGTTATTCTGACCACATGTCTGACTAACATTAAAACGTCAATAAAAATACACAGCAATTTGACGGACTCTATCTAATTGTACATTACGCCACCTAACTTTACACTAGCCATGATGTGAAGGTGATGCTACACCTCTCAAAATACATTACTTATGCATTTGGCAAAAATTGCTACCTGTTAACTAACGTAGTGATTTTGCACCAAACATTATGATGATAATATTATGATAATATTTCTATACTTGTAATACAGTATCCCAAAAGTCTGGCAGCCCCTCTCAAATTACTGGCAATATGCCACCTTAAAAACAATTCCAGCTAGTTGGGACAAGTTGGGCAGAAAAGAATGCAAGGGGAGGAAGACTGCAGTACCCAAAAGATTTTCAGTTTAAATGAATTAGAAAATCCACAGTAACATTAACAACAAAATAAAGTAATTTATTACGCAATAGGGAACGTATTATAACGGCAATTGTAGTTATTTAGTTTATTCATCAGCATACATCTTTTGAATTTACGCAGATAACTGTTATTTCGTAGACATTAGCAAGAAACATGTTAGTCAGCTACTCTTGGCTACAATGCAGTCGGGAATGAACATCTGCCTTTTCCAAAACTAACGTTAACAGTTGTTTAGCTACAGTAGTGGCTAGCTAAACGAATTGGCTAACGGACACTTCGCTGCAACTTTGAAACTTGTTAAACACGGAGTTCACGACATGAGTATATTGACCTGGTAAAATTAAAACCATTTTTTAATCGAACATTCAACATTTTAGTTTGAGACATGAAACTTACCAATACTTTTTAAATGTCCACAATAGGTTTTCAACCGGTCAGCGGCTTTACTGAGATTCTGATGGGCTCCAGAGATGGAGACCGCCGTGACGTAGCAGCTGTAGCACATTCCAAAAGCTCTGCTCATCTTTCTTACCCTCTGAAAAAAATGGGGGGAAGGGAAATCAAGCTGTTACGATTTAGGGAAGGGGAGATAAACGTTTTCACCAGATCTGTTTGTTTCTTTTCTGGAGCGTTGAGTTAGAAATGTTATAAGTAAAAAAGACAGGTTCCTCCCACATGTTTAATTAGTAATCACTAATGCCCTATTCATTAACTTTCTACCAGCAACGTTCAGGGACTTTTTGCAACAGATCGTGACGCTGCCTGGATGTTCTTTTCGCCCGGTTGTTTTTAATGTATGCAAATGCTTCGACGCCACTGCAATAGGCTACTTATACTACCTAACCTGTAGTTCGAAACACGTTATGGCTCTGCAAAAACAAGTTTCTCATTAACGAAAGCATGTGTATGATCTATGTGGACTCTACTAACCATACAGGGTTTGGAATTTGACTCAACTTTCTAAGTCACTATACCTGGGTAAAATATTTGTTAATAACTTTGTTTATAGTCAGGATAAAATTCAAACCACCACGTAAGCATTTTAGAAGCCCTGCTTCTAACATTACTCTTACACGTTATATTACTAATATAAGCCTATATATGAGTATAGTGTATTTTCTGATGTACACTATTTCTGGTTTCTGTTGTTGGATTCACGGACAAGCGAGACGTCCAGTAAGCATTTCAGTTATTGGTCTGTTCATATAACAAACTACTATAGGCTCTGGTCAATGAACCACATTCGTTTAAGTTTGAGTGCATGTAAAGCACAAAAGCCAGAGGTGTCGGTTGGACAAGCGAGGACTTGGCAAGCGGCATTGCTCAGGATGGTATACGTGTTTTGTTGGTGGTGGCTTAAGTCCACCCCCTTGTGGCGTGTTTATTATGAACTTCACCGGGATGTGCCTTGTTCTGCCAGGAGGTGTCAGCACAGGCTCTTTTCAAATGAATTACATAGATCTATGCTGCAGCCCTTCTAGAAACCAAGGAATGTGGAAAAATACGAGCTGATATAGGCTAAATATACTTTGTGGGTTGCAATTAAGCCCATTAATTACAGTAAAATTGATTCCGCTTTATTTAATTATTGAGTCAATCCATGTTTTAATTAGCTTCTTTCACAGCTATGTGGTAAAAACTGGCAATAAGACCAACCTGACTGTATTTTCGAGCATATGAGACAGAGCACGTGACAGAGTTTAAAACACAATGCGCTCACTCAACCGATAATTTCAACTGTTGCTTTTTTATATATATATATGCCTACTGTATGTTCCTATGTATGTGTGGCTATTGGTAGGCTACCGTAAAGCTCAAATCGTTGGAACTTTGTCAAGAAAGGCAGTTGCAAGAAAACAAGGGAAGGACTACGGAGGAAGCGATGACGCAAAAAGCAGCTCAATAACGCCGGTCACACCGGCAACGGGCCAACAACACTGACATCAGCAGGTCAGAGCCTGTCCACCGCTCACGTTAGTGCCAATAGGCAATATATTGCACTATTATCAAGAAACATTTCTATTGTCACAGGTAAGCTGACATCGTTCATTACTTGACACAGAAGCCTCTACATGAGTCTTCATTGAAGACGCGAGTGACGCAGTCTGGTAGGCAACGTCGAACACGTGTCTTTTTCTCTTGTGGGCAGTCAGGCAAACCAGCTAGGCTTGCGGGGTGAGGTCAGAGCGTCCCCTTGTTGACGGAGACAAGTACGGTGTATTTCGTTGCCAGTCAGCACGCGCATTAGGCGCGCGTCCGTACACACACAACACAAAGGCGTAAGCCTTTTGGCTTAAAAAGAATGTGCTCGGTAACTTGCTGTTGGAGTCCCACTGCTGCTGTAGACTCTACAGTATGATAGCTACAGATCCGGTCTGCTGCTAACTGGTCAGTCCCCCAGTAGCAGGCGACAGGCGGAAATCTCGGGGGCCCAGAGGGAACATAACCCCGATCCTTGGGAAAACTATGATTTGCCCACCCCCAGTATATACATGTAAACATTACTATGCAATTTCAATAATAGTAATAAGACGTAATGAAGCACTTGTGCTGAATAGACACTAAATAGCGGGTTTAAATGTCAATAAAGTGCGACATCCCAACCCTTTGCCTCACAATGGTTTGATCCACTGCCCCCCCAGCTCTCAGGATTCGTGCAGGTACGGTGCGTGCGCACGTGTGAATCTGATAGTCTGTCGTGGGTGGTTGACTTTCAGTAAGTAGTTCAAACAAAGCATATGTTAGACATTTCTTTACTTCTACCACTACATTTCCTACCGTCACCAGCCTTCATTATCTCTGCATTGATTTACAGGTCACATTATGTTAGCTAGTGGTTAGCTGATGTTTAATTGCTAGCTACAGTAACATCAACCTGCTTTTGCAGTTTGAATTCGAGTCATGGAGAAAAGCTTGCAGTGCAGTGTAGGTAGCGTTCCTTACCTGGCAAGGTGTTCTTGTCTACAGTCTGAAAGGCATTCAATGCACGTAGCTAACGTGAGGGTAAACCAGTAAATTTGTTTTATGTTGGTAAAGTTCACACACAATAGGTGAATTTGCAGAGCTACAATAGCAAGCAAACCGCTTGTGCAATCTAAAACAATGTTACACCACTACTTTAGGTTTCCCCCTAAAAAAATATCTTGAGAAAATTGCATGTAATTGTCCCCTCCAAACTTGATATCAGATTTTCACCCCAGGATAGAGGGCCTGATGAATGGGGAATTCAATCCCACTCGACAATGTTGGCGAGAGGCCGAACAGTCTGTGGCTGTCTGGGCATTATGGGCTTGAGGCCATGTGTGATATAAAAATGTTTATGAATATTTTTGTATATTGTGGATTATGTTACAAATTCCAATGGATCTTTTTATTGTGTAGGCCCACTTACAAACACACGTGGTTAAGGTGTTAGAGGAACAGAAGACATTGCACACATTCCAAGAGCGAGAGAGCTCAGGAGATGGAAACAGAGTGAATGCCAGCAATCTCAAGACAGAGGAAAGGTAAAAGACCAACAGAGCTATGCATCATCTGTGCCAGGAGTGCCACTTCTAATGGCTTCATCTCTCGACTCCCTGACGGTGAAAGACTTAGCTGTTTTCTCTCACTCCGACGTCCACAGTTCCATTCCACAGTCCGTTGCCGGTCTTCAAGCAAAGGAGGTGAGAAAAGGAGGACGAGTTGAGATGATTCATGCCATGGCAGTGTAGGTGGGCTCCGACACTCGCGGAGGAACTGTGAGACGCGAGAACATCATTCTCACCATCCTCCGAGACACGGCTACCAGCAACACTGAATTGTTAAATTCTTTCCAGGTACCGGCTCCTTTGGCCCGTTCTGATGATGAGTGTCATTACATCAGCGCCCCACGGCCACAGTTTACTGCCGTTGGGTCCGGAAGGCTTTATGTCCTGTGACATCGCATCCAGATCTTTTTCAAACCCATCAGGCCGGATCCAGAACGCCAAAAAGCAATAAGGCCTTCATAACGCGTCTTTTGAAGACGCCCTTCGTCTGCCCCGGGAATATTCAAATATGCAGCTTATAATCAATAAAACATTAAAGAGCTGTCATCTTTCATTCCTATGTGAGGCAGTAACGTCTCATTTTCTGTCTCGAGATGTGACTCGCTGTGATAAGTCTGTAGACCTCTGAAGGTTTCTGTCTGGTGTCGGAGGCAGAAAGTTTGCCCAGCTGTGGTGGGCACCCGAAAGTCAGGAGCCAGGGGGCAAAGTGTTTGGGTAATGTCTGTTGCAGTGGAATAGAGAAATAGGCTGGAAACATTACCACAGAGCACCGTCATACTTTTATGTGTGGTGAAGATTGTTACCAAGACCTAAAATACAGGGTGAAGATTCGTAACGGCGATATCCTCCGTATTCCCTGGCTACTCGCCAGACTGATCCTCTCCCAATTTCGGGAATAGATCTAATTTCTGTCAAACCGAGACAAGATAAGCACTTGACATTTAGAGCGGCTCAGAGGGAGGAAAAAGAAAAGATTACGTTATCACAGTCGTGTTTAAATGCCAAATGTCTGGCACTGTATCTCTGTGACCATGGAGATGGCAATAACCTCTCCTCTCGCCTTACTCATAGACCACATGAAGACAGGTGTATGATCACACAATTTCACACGGCATTTCAAACGTGGTTTGGAACAACAAAATTAAGTCAACTAGGATCCATGCTTTGTACATAGTTTATGTAGCTGTAATTGTTTTTCAAACCATTGTACTGACCACTGGACGGTTCCCTCAGATTTTTCTGCTGTACCATGTCTGTCATTTAACCAGTATTTTTACACTTTGGGCTCAGCTTTGTAAAAACGACAATCAAGAAAACAATGATATATTACACAACGTTTTGAAAAAAAGTTGGGACGCTGCGTAAAATACAACTAAAAACAGTGCAATGATGTGCGAATCATTTATCCCTGTATTTTATTGAAAATAGTGCAAAGACAACATATTAAATGTTGGAAAAGTACATGCCCATTTCGAATTTGATGCCAGCTACACGTTTAAATTTTTTTTCTTTACCAGTGTGCAATCCCCTCTTCTTTTAACAACAATGATTAGGAGTTTGGGAACTGAAAATACCAATTGCTGTAGCTTTAAAAGTGTGACGTTATCCCATTCTTGCTGGATATATGATTAAAACCTCTCATCAGTTTGGGGTCTCCTTTGCTGTATTTGTCATTTCATAATGCTCCAAATGTTTTCAATTGGTGACCGGTCTGGCCTGCAGGCAGGCCGGTTTAGCACCAGGTCTCCTTTACTACAGGGCCATGCTCTTGTAATACATGCAGAATGTGGTTTGGCATTGTCCTGCTGGAATAAGCAAGACCTTCTGTGTAAAAGCCATCATCTGGATGGCAGCATATGTTGCTCCAAAACCTGTGTATATTTTTCAGAATGAATGGTGTCTTCACAGAAGTGCAAGTCACCCCTGCCATCACTGATGCAGGCTTTTGACCTGTGCGCTGTTAACAAGCCGGATGGTCCCTCTCTTTAGCCCAGAGGACACAGTGTTCATGATTCCCGAAAATATTCTAAACTTTTGATTCATCAGGCCACAGAACTGTTTTCCACTTCACCTCAGTCCATCTAAAATGAGCTCGGGCCCAGAGAATGCACAGGTGTTTCTGAATCTTGTTTATGTATGGTATCTTCTTTGCATGGTAGAGATTTAATTTGTGGATGCTGTGATGTGCTGTGTTCACAAACAGTGGTTATTGGAAGTGTTCCTGAGCCCATGCAGTGATGTCCACTACAGAATTGTGTCCGTTTTTAAAGCAGTGTTGCCTGAGGGCCCAAAGATCACAACCATCCAATAATGGTTTGGCCCTTGTCCTTTGCGTAGAGAGGTTACTCAAGATTCTCTGAATCTTTTAATGAAATTGTGTACCGTAGATGATGAGATCCCCAAACTCTTTGCAATTTTGCATTGTGATACGTTATTCTTGAATTGCCAATTGATCTAATTAGTTGTGGGATGTTCCACTAGGTTTCGTTTTTTAGCATTACACAGCATTCCCAGACTTTTGGTGCCTCTGTCCCAGCCATTTTGAAACGTGTTGCTGGCATTAATTTCAAAGTGAACATGTATTTTCCCAGTACCAATAACATTTCTCAGATTCAACATTTGATATCTTGTCTTGGTACTATTTTCTATTGAACACAGGGTTAAAAGAATGTGCTCGTCATTGCTTTTCTTTACATTTTACACTGCGTCCCATCTTTCTTGGAAACGGGTTTGTAATTATATTTGTCATGTTCTGGAGTAACCATGGAACAGAGTAATGACTGTGAGCCTTTTTTTAAAAATGTTTAGATTGGGGAAATCACAGGTATCAATTGATCAGTTTCCCGCTCCTGGCAGAGGCAACCAGAACTTTGCCTAAAATGGCCAGGTACCCGATAAAGTTATTTTTGCTGATGACAACAACCAAAGCCCCAGGGACAGTTGAAGCAGACAGGTACACCACATGTATTATCTCCATGTATGAGGTACTTCTTTGCATATGTTTCACTTTTCCAAAACCAAGCGCTCAATTTATAATGCCCACTGATTGTTCTAGCCCAGGTGCCAATGCTGTTTTATCAAAGTTCAGACAGTAAGCTCTTTTCATTTCTTCTTAACCTCCAATTTAACCTACCAAGAGGTGTCGGGAAAATTTAATTCTCCCCATGTTCTCTCTTTCTGTAATTCCAGCTATTCGTCCCAAAAGCCACCCTACTCCCCAAATTTGGGACTCAGTTCGTGTCACTGTGGAACATGTCACTAAGGGAATATTCTGCCATGTGATATGTGCCAAGATGAGATTTACTATATTTACGCCTGGAGAGAGAATAATCCATTTGTGTATTTTTTTTCTATCACCGTTTCTGCTCTGCTCACTGAATATCCGGAGCCTTTGATGTACAGTTGTCCAATGCACTTACCTAAGCAGCCCAGGCATAACAAGCTTTCAGCGTCTTCCCGGTGCAATTCTCCTCGTTTTGTGCTCACTGACTGCATTCCTATATCAAGATATCCTTCTGAAGCCTCCCCATGCCTCCTTTGGGGTAAGGTGTTTTCAGGAGATAATGACTTGTTGTGATTCAGTCTGGATTCCCAGGCCGAGTTCACCTTCACTAGTCACTGGATACTCATATATTGCTGCAGGAATACCACAATAGCACACTGTAACACAATGCTTTGGGTGCAAAGCACAAATATACTTTTTCCCCCCAATTTGTTTTAGGGGTATATCTTTACATACTGCCTGGTGAGGGCCAGTCTAGTGGTTACTAATATATTGGCTAGTGAGGGCCAGTCTCCAATGGTAACTAATATATTGGCTAGTGAGGGCCAGTCTCTAGTGGTAAAAAATATATTGGCTAGTGAGGGCTAATATCTAGTGGTAACTAATATATTAGCTGGTGTTGGCCAGTCTCTAATGGTAACTAATATATTGGCTGGTGAGGGCTAATATCTAGTGGTAACTAATATATTGGCTGGTGAGGGTCAGTCTCCAATGGTAACTAATATATTGGCTAGTGAGGGCCAGTCTCTAGTGATGAAAAATATATTGGCTAGTGAGGGCTAATATCTAGTGGTAACTAATATAGTAGCTGGTGTTGGCCAGTCTCTAATGGTAACTAATATATTGGCTGGTGAGGGCTAATATCTAGTGGTAACTAATATATTGGCTGGTGAGGGTCAGTCTCTAGTGGTAACTAATAGCAGGTGATGGCCAGTCTCTAGTGGTAACTAATATAGTAGCTGGTGTTGGCCAGTCTCTAGTGGTAACTAATATACTGGCTGGTGAGGGCCAGTCTCTAGTGGTAACTAATATGTTAGCTGGTGATGGCCAGTCTCTAATGGTAACTAATATATTGGCTGGTGAGGGCTAATATCTAGTGGTAACTAATATATTGGCTGGTGAGGGTCAGTCTCTAGTGGTAACTAATAGCAGGTGATGGCCAGTCTCTAGTGGTAACTAATATGTTAGCTGGTGAGGGTCAGTCTCTTGTGGTAACTAATAGCAGGTGATGGCCAGTCTCTAGTGGTAACTAATATAGTAGCAGGTGATGGCCAGTCTCTAATGGTAACTAATAGCAGGTGATGGCCAGTCTCTAGTGGTAACTAATATAGTAGCAGGTGATGGCCAGTCTCTAGTGGTAACTAATATGTTAGCAGGTGATGGCCAGTCTCTAGTGGTAACTAATATGTTAGCAGGTGATGGCCAGTCTCTAGTGGTAACTAATATAGTAGCAGGTGATGGCCAGTCTCTAGTGGTAACTAATATGTTAGCTGGTGAGGGTCAGTCTAGTGGTAACTAATATATTGGCTGGCGAGGGTCAGTCTCTAGTGGTAACTAATAGCAGGTGATGGCCAGTCTCTAGTGGTAACTAATATAGTAGCAGGTGATGGCCAGTCTCTAGTGGTAACTAATATAGTAGCAGGTTATGGCCAGTCTCTAGTGGTAACTAATATGTTAGCTGGTGAGGGCTGTCTTGTGCCAGGGTCTGTGTGGCACAGTTCCAATGTCTTCCATGACTAAGCTGGCACCCGGGGCTCTTAACACACACATAGAGAGAGGATGCAAAGTATTTAACATTACCAGGCCAGTGAGTGAAGTCTCTACCCTGTTCTGTATCCCAAATATCCTTCCATAAGCATTCATCCTATATGCCAAACATGGGTTCAAATACTAATTGATTGCGATAAGACATTTAAAAAAAGGGCTAACCTGACTCATTTGGCACTACAGGCTTTTTAAGAAATCCATAATTAACATGTCCATCATAAAACAACTGTAATTATATTTATAATGAATAGACATAATTTTCAAACAATTCAATCCCAGCTAGTGGAAGAACACCAGACAGTTCATTCTCACAGATTTAACATTTTGACCCACTTTGAATGCATGTTCTGGAATGCGAAATAAACATAGCTGGAAAATAATTTAACAGCCATTTTAAAGAATACGATCGGAAAAAATGATTTTGTGTTTCTGTTTTTTCCCGCCTTGTTTTCATTTTCCACACGGCATCTTACCCTCTTCGACAGTGCAATGAACGAACTCTGGAAGTCAGTCATTGTCACAGCCTCACAGGGTCAAGTTATAACTAGTCATTTTTTTAAAAGGCCCTTACTTGCCTGGAGTTGGCATACAGAGAATAAACAGCCTGTGGCCACGGCCGGGTAACCAAACAGGCACAGGAAGGATGTGCCCCACGGCCCTCTTCCAGGTGCCCCCCCCACCCCCCCAGAAAATGAATTGCATCAAAAAGTAATGAAACAGCTTTGGATTGGCTATTAAACTGCAACCGTAAAACGGCAGTTTAAAAATGCAGCTCTCAACGAGGTGGGAAATCCCATTCAAGCTCTGATACATCTCACACTTGCAATTATTTCATATTGAGCTGAAAGAAATGTCCTTAAGCAGTTCACCTGGAAATGCACACTGCACAACTAATTCAGCAGTAGCTTAGAGTAGACCGGTAGGACATTGGAACGTTTTTCCAGGTCTTTGCACATGTGACTCTCCCCTGCAGAGTGTGGGAGCAGCCTCGCAGCTGGCTGAGGCAAGGAGGAGCGAGACCTGGTGACAAAAGCTTCAGGACCCGGCAGTCCTCCCCCAACATCCCTGCTTCAAATCGCAGAGCGATCAAGTCCCTGTGTACTTACCGTTTGGACAGGGAGACTGGGTAATGGGCCCCTTTGCACACAGAGCTGTAATAACTGCCATCGGGTGCCCCTTGTGGGCAGAGCGACAAGGCTTTTACATGAGGGCCAATAGGAAGGGGCTTTACCGATGTGTGATTGGACCGTGGGGGATTGTGGGGGGGGGGGGGGCTGATACAACATATGTCCTGGACACACACACATGCCCCCACACACATACATAACATGTTGTATGTCGCTAATAATCACAAATCATTGATGACTTGATCAAATGATTTCGTGGTGCTAGAAGATTTATTTCAGAGCTACTGACAGTGCTGTTGGTTATGCCGTTAATAGGGGTTTCTACTAAAGCTGTTTTGAGAAGAACAAGTAGCCTAAACTTAAAAAATTATAATAAGCGCAAACAAAGTAGGGCATGGCAGGCATATAGTCTATAAAATACTGTTCTGGTTTATAGAGCCATTTACATTTTCAATGCTTTCCAATAGTGTACTTAACTAATTACCTTTGAGAATGTAGCTATCCTGCCTTGATGTGCAAATGCTATCAAGGATATGCTTTATTACGCTATAGCTATAGTGGTGTGTGCACTAAGCTACAAAGAATGTGTAACAAATGTAGTTAGTAAAAGCTTTCGAATTTGATTGACAGCTGTGTATTTTGCTATTATATGGCTTTAGTAAGCCATGCATGCTAAAAATATTATACTGAAGTTACTAATCAATAGGCCCTAACGGTAAGTTGGACAAACGTGCCCAACCATGAAGATGAAATGCTCGTCCAACGCGTTTGTTTTAGCGCCGGGCCTGCGTGTGCACATCTTCCAATTCTTATGAAGACTTCTTGGGGACAAAACAGATTAACTGTAAAAAACCCTGTTTCATTTAACTGGTCATGATCCTTACTCAAACCTTAAAGGAGAGGTTCACAGTAGCTGAGCAAATTTTATAAATGTAACTAACTTTGCCATAGAACAATCAAAAAATATAATTTCCTATATAATTATCATTCATGCCTTTGGGCTGGAGGCTGGTCGATCTTATTCATGCTTTTTGATCATTGTGAAATTGAACATCACTTTTTGAAAATGTGTTAAACATTCGCTGACGAATTTCCTAGATATGGAAATAATCTCCAGTGGGTAGAGCAGCCAGTGTTAACGCGTCTTCCCGTGTGTGAGGCGCGCGTCTAATCACAGAATATCACCGAAACCAATTGGCCTGTTAATGAAGGGACACGACAATTAGGACATCGAAATAATAACCAAACACATTTTTTGTTGTATAGATAATACAATAATGTTGTTACAACTGTTCATCCCCAGCCAAGCACGCCCCGCAAACATACATTTATAAATCACATGAGTAAATCAATTGCCTAAAGGTGTCTGCCCTCTGGGACCCAGCGAAATATAAATACATGATCATATATAGCCTACTATATATATAGTGTAGTTTATAACAAGTATAAACCGTAGATGTATATACTGAATACCATGCACGTCTGTAGCTACTTAGTCGAGCTGGTAAATGGAGGCAACAACAGCAGCTGTTGTTTTCAACAATTTGCACCACACAACTTCGGCACAACTTCTGCTGTCTGTCTCCCAATGCCGAGCGTGTGTTTCTTGCATGCACTCACAGCTGATGGCTTTGTTCGTGGGCAGCGGTGACAGTGACACAAACCACAATGTCAAATGATCAGATGCTGATCAAAGCCGCGATTATGTTACCAGAAGGCACGGCAAAAACGTGACCGGGGGCAGTCACCGCAAAAAGAGGATTACGTAGTAAAGTGCACGACCGCGTCCTCATAAAAGAATTTGATTCCGGCCGTTTAAGGCAAACCACAACAAAAGCTTGAGGTAAAAAATAAGCTTTAAAAGACATCGCTTTCACAAACAGCTTAGCTGAAGGACCCATTAAAGTCCATATGATGCGGACTGTGTGACAATCGCATTGTATACAGGCACACACACACACACACACACACACACAGTAACACATCTCTGGACCAGACAGACCCGGGAGCAACGCTTGAACCGGATGCCTATGGTCTTCCCGGGATACACCCAGCACCCCGATTTTAGTACGCTCAGTGGCCCCAGAACCCCTGGCCGAGAACCGCTGATATAGCTAGATTGGATCTGTCCGTGGTTCTGAAACGCTGTGGAGTACTCATGTCTGCCTCGGAATTTGTGAACAGTGTGCAGAGCTCCGTGTGGGTCAACTGAATGCAAATAACGAATTTGTTACAGGAGTACGATACGCCTTCTTGGAAGTCATAGCTCAAGACTACACTTGCTTGCCGGTGGCAAAAAATAACGATTTACGATTTATAACGGGTTGGCGGAGGTGTAATGTGCCCCAGTTGGATTGGCTGAAAAAGTAAGGTTTTAGAGCGAACATTGTTATGGTGGCCAATGGGCACTTCACGTCGGTTATATTCATGGATTGGTTGCTTTTACAACAAGTAATCAATGATTGGTTGTTATCCAGTGGGCTCTCCATTCTCCGCGCTCAATATATTTCGGTGCGCACAGATGAGCAATCTATTTGCGTGATGCTGACTAGACTGATCTGAGTTTAATGACACCTCTTTATGTATATGGTGTTGGGCTGGTTCAAAGTGAACGGTGGGCTTTATAGATATGCATGTTTTGACCGTGCACGTCTGATGATTAGGCGCTACTAATGACAGCAGGATACGTTGATGCGAGCTTGCCCTTGCCGCCTCGTTGAAGATGCTGAATCCGCTACGCTCTTCTGAGGTTCCCGGGTAGACTTTGTTTTTTATTACGTTTTCATGGTCCTATCATTTGGTTCTGACATTGGACGAGTATAAATCAGTGTGTTGTAAATAGTTTAAAATCACAAGTTAGTCCTGGAAATATCTTTAGGAAAGGAATTGATACGAGTCATCCTTTTTAAAAGCGCGCACACCGCAACCTCGGAGATATCAAGTTTGACAACTGGAAATATATTCTATACTACAATGAAGCAATCACAAGGAATAGATCATTTTGAATGGTAGACTTAGCCTAACGATTGCGCATTTATCAATGGCATGACTATTTATTTCCGGACATACAATGGAGGATAAATCCAACAAACTCATTTTGATTCCGATACTTGCCGTGGTCTTCTTGATGATTGGCTTTCAATACATTTGTCCAGCTGGCAGTAACTCCTGTCGGTTCCTAACTGGGGAAAATTTGAGTGGAATGTTCCGCCAACATACTGCTAGGAAGAATCTTCACTCGGGACAGATGGACGAGGATGGTTCCTCAAAAATCATGTCCAAATTCAATTTCACAGACCGAGACCTTGAGCGCCACGTGGATTTCAACATAAAAGGGGATGATGTTATAGTTTTCCTGCACATTCAAAAGACCGGTGGGACCACGTTCGGGCGGCACTTGGTCAGAAACATTCGTCTCGAGCAGCCCTGCGATTGCATGCCGGGACAGAAGAAGTGTACGTGTAACCGCCCCGGCAAAGCGGAGTCATGGCTTTTCTCCAGGTTTTCTACTGGCTGGAGTTGTGGTCTGCACGCGGACTGGACGGAGCTCATCAACTGCGTGCCGTCAGTGATGAACAGGAAAGACAAGACGGATGATCGGAAGAACAGACGGTGAGACGTGGGCTACTCTACATTTGACTAATTGTTGTCTGCAGGTACATGTTCCAGTTGAAGGATCCTGAGCATTATCAAGAGCTTCTGGGTAAAATCGCAGCCATGTTCTCACAGTTAGGCTGGTCTCTGTTTATCAGATTCCCTCTTTAACTATCAACAATAATTTCGACAACCGGAACATGGCAGGGGGGGCCTAATGTGAAAAATGCCCCCACCCCGAACCCCATTTAATGTTAAAAACGAAATCAGGCTTAAACCTTCAGTGGTGATTGGACCTTTTATTATGCTCCCCACTTTGCCACCTCCAGCTGGTAATAAACAGTACATTACACAGTGTAAACTACCTCTATGTATTGTTATAACGTTTTGGGTCTAGAGGGCTTAATTTTGGTTGAAAAAAATACACAACTTGCTTGACATTACCATCATTTAATCTTATTGTCTTTCGTAGGTACATTTGTCTGTGCATTTCACTGTATTTGGGGATAATGAAACCGGCAGAGAGAGTCCTGTAGATTATCCCCATGTCGTTGTTGGTATCGAGAGTTTAAAGATTTACAGTGATTTCAAAGTTATTATAAAAATCCATAAAGACTGAGATGGTGGTGCACATTTTACACGGCAAAACATAAAAGGGTGAATCCGTAAACGATGCACTTACGTACAGCAGAACCATTATCTGCTTGCATAAGAAGAACAGACATTTAAACAAACAGCTTTCAGAGATCAAAACAAAGGCCTGTGTTTTTGGAGAGGCGGCCAGTCAGAGAGACCTCCGTGGGCTGACATGGCTGTGGGGGTGGGGCTTGTGGTCTTCAGTGGGAGACAGAGCCTCCATCTGTCTACTGTAGCCTTTGGGGGGGGGGGTCATCCGACAGAAGCCCTCCCTGTGTTCTGGTCCCCGCTGGCCGGATCTCCCAGCCTGCCCTGACGCCACATACCTGCACAGCACGCCTCGGTCGCGAAAGGCTGCGCCGTCACGACTGCTGCGTGAGTAGTTCCGCTGACGGCACAGCGTGGGGGAACATGGGCTCGTGGCCCTCCTGGCCAATACTGTCATCAGAATTGGGCTCTGCCAGGGTCACACTGCATTTCCACTTCTCACTTTTGAAGCGGTTCGTCATTTTCTAATCCACTCCACATAGTCATGAGAAGTTACCGCGCGGATGCTCCCAGGGGCGCAGTCCCAAAGAGTTCCGCATGGGGGTTTCTGCACATGTCAGAACCCTGCCGCTACAACCATAGAATCTGCTTCATTTATCAGGCCTGTTCTGCAGTGAGAGGCGTAGGAGCAGGATGAACCATTCTGTCTCGGCAGAGCGGCAACCTATCGAAATGACCGGTCCTGGAGTCAATTCCGTGTCAGCTCAATTTAAAATCCCAGTGAATGGGAGTCTATGACCTGGACAGGTGACCGTTTATATTGCTAAAAGGTTTTAAATGGTAAATTAATGAATCAAACGATGTGTCTGTCAAACTCAGCTTTGACCCAAAGCCTGTGAAAGTTGGCTAATGGGCTTCCCTAATGACACAGCACTACTGGAATGTACACAGATAATGGCTTTGTTTTATAGGAGGAAGAAGAAGGAAATCCAAACTTCGCTGAGACCCCGGAGCGGACCATGAGAAAAAAACCCATCTGGTGGCAAATTTCAGACATTAATCTTGTCCCGCACTTAAGTCAGTTTGTCATCCGTTAAATCCCCCAGCTCAAGATGTCCATGTGAGGAGAAGGCTGTTTTATATAAGCTCATCTCCCAGTAGGGACAGAGGAAGGATTTACACTGAGTTGTATTTCACAAACGACTTACTAAACACATATAAAATAGTAAGTCACACTCAGAATAAAGTGGATTAAACCAGCTAGAATAAAAAAACGGGTAGAAATAAAGAAGCTGATAATTGTATGATCAGAAGGTGGTGATCGGAGGTGTTGTGATGGATGTATTCATTCTCAGCAGATGTCGCACACTCTGAAGTGCGTGTTTCAGACACTCGGCGTTGATGGGCTACACACACGCACAAAACTCAGAGCATGCTCTTCACACTTCATTTGCCTAGGCAGAGCCAATCTGCAGTATCCTGAAGCCTGATCGAGCGGCAGCAGCATCTTAAACTCCACAGGCGTGAGGATGAAGATGAATAGTTACCCGAGCCACAGACACAGCCTCCCTGATCCGAAACCCGTTCACTTGTCTTTCCATACGAAAGGCTATAGATAGATAGGTGTGAGAGGTGTGACTTCTGACCTTTCCTTGCAGTGATTATAAGGTCATTCTGTTAGTAGCATGTTCTCGTAGCATGTTCTCACAACATTGATTTAAAAGACCTTAATTAAAGCATATCAATCGCCTAGGTCCATTTTGGCATACATTACTGTAAAAATGTGTCAAACCTGCGTTGGTTGTAATTAAGTGTTACTGAATGTCCGCAGTGCAACACTTTTACTGCAATTTATTTGTGTCTTTTGAAACCTGAGTATGTCATTGGATCCTATTCAGAATGTTTCAGTCCCTAAACAGAACAAGCAGAAATGCAACAGATTCCGCTGTGATGTGTTCTGAGAAGGTAACAGGGATACGTGTAATCTCCAAACAAACTCCTTAAGGGAGATTAGGGTTGAGCACAGAGACATCGTTTTATCATCTCCAGGCAGATTAAGGAGATCCCGATTTATGCACAGACCTGTCGTTTATGCACAAACCTGTCGTTCTTCGTATGTATATCATGTTAAGAAGGCCCGTAAAGAAGCCTGCCTTTCATCTTTCTGTCTTGTGAAGAATATCAAGTGTGTTCGGTATGGAAATACTAACTGCATTTCTTTGCAAAAGTATTCACACCTTATATTTGAAATAGCAAAGAGGGTGGCAGGCACCTCAAAAGTGACATGTAAAAATGAAGTCAAGGGTTGCAAGGGTTTGACTGTTGAACAAGGTCAGTCCTCAGGTCATTGGTTCTTGGACCTATATTTTTTCCGTATACCTCAAGATCTGTAATAATTATTGTCAGCTTTATTTGTTTTTATACAAAAAAATATTGGACAATACAAAAATAATGCTTTAATGTAACAAGTATACAACAAAATAAAACGTTTTCCAATGTAGACAATTTTACATTAAGTGAATGCTAATTAAACAGTAATAGTGTTCACATTAAATACACTTAAAATCATCGTCTGTAAATGTTTTCTAATTTAGCCAATTGTAAATGCATAAATAAACATTTTACAGTTGGAATGAAAACACCCATTGCCTGTTCAGCTGTGTGTCTACAGACCCACCTGTGGGATCACTTTGGATTTCTCTTCAGTTATGTCAATAAGGAATATGTAGTTCTGGGTGCTGGTGGAAGTGGAGGCTGAAATAGTAACCCGCTGGAGAGTCCATTATTCTTTGATGTCTATCCAGCTTTGCTCTCTTTCTCTCTCAATCACAGACCCACACACACCCACACACACACTACCCAAGATCTAACCAGTAAATCTCTCATTTTACTCCACTGTCTCCACTCCGGCTTCCCTGAGGCTTTCCTCTACCTCCCGAAATAGCATCCCAGATCTGAGACCATCGCAGAGCATCAGTGCTGCACCCCCACACACACCCTTTCTCTCACTGTCTACCGCATCTGAAATGGATCTCTGGGCTGTATCATGTAACATGCCTTCCATGGCTGCTATGGGCTTGGATTTTAATGGACTGAATGTGCACTATTGTGTGTGTGTGTGTGTGTGTGTGTGCATGTGCATACTCGTGTGAGGACTGGTGTGCCTCGTGGATACATTTGCACGTGTGTGTGTACATATGTAAACCTGAATTGTTGTTTTTGATGGTGAATGGCCTGGGGAATTCACAGACCTTGTTGAGGTTGCAGGCTGTAGTTCCTGCTTCTTTAAAGGATGCCGTCATTATCCGAGACTACAACCAAGAATCCCAAGTTGGTGCGTTTACCCCCTGGCTGTTAACATTGGGGTCCCCCAGGGATGTGTCCTCAGTCCTCTGTTTTACTCCCAGACCACCATACCACCTAACTACTAGACCACCTGAACACCAGACTACCAGCCCACCTGACCACCAGATCACTTAACCAACAGATATCCTGACCACCAGACCTAACCACCTGACCAACAGACTACCAGACAATTTAACCACTAGATCACCTGAAAACCAGACTACTAGACTGTCTGACCAGCTGACCACCAGACCACCTGACCACTAAGATAGAAGGTAACCAAAGTTGAACCTATGCCCTGCAATCCTGAAACATTCTACAGGATGACTTTAAGATAAAGGACCATAGCACAGTTTAAACATTGCTTGACTGCCCACTTTCCGGTGATTTGTACTTTGCTTAAATTATAATTGATTCATGCTTGTTATACATATTTTCTATTTTATTTTTTAAATTTTGTTTTATGTTTTATTTCTATAGTAATACAGGGCACCACTGTAAATGAGAACTTGGTCTCAGTTGATTTTCCCAGTATAAAAAATAAATAAAAATAGACCACATGAACACCTGAACATCTGACCACCAGACCTTTAGACCTTCCATAAGAACCGAGATCATGCTTACATTAACTCAAACAAACAAATGGACATATAGTGCTAAAATCATATCCTATTGCTTTAACTATTATTATTATACATTTTCTCAGACGACAACAAGTCAGCCCATCAAAGGAGCCCAGCTGGCTGCTGGGAAGGTGGAAGTCCCTCCACCGGCTGTGATAAATGCAGTGTATGCGCTACTTCTACACTCTCTCTGTCTCCTGCCGGGAAGCCCATCAACACATCCGAAGTGATCGAGAGTGTAAAGGTTGTGAAAAGGAACACAGATTGGGCAGACGGTCAATGTTGGACGATACGCCCCTTTTAGCTGAAAGTGGTGTTAGTTACACCTTCAAATTGGATTCATTTGGCTGGGTGGAATTTTCCCCAGAGAGCCATTGAAAGCCATGTGGCAATTTAGAAATGCACACCTCTGTAAAAGCTCTGCTTTAGCGGAAGTTCAGGTCAGGTGACAACTTACCCTTTTCACATCCTTGGATCTGAGTAAATAAATGGGTTCATATGCTGAATTAAATCTTACCTTTAAATACTTTATCCTGAAATACACATGTATTTAAAACCTGCATCTGGGAATATCAGACCAAAAACAGTCAACACAGCAGCCAATTTTCAGGAAGTGACCTCATCAAGCCAGTGTGATTCCATGACGGTAATTGTTTGAGAATTGTCTTGGCAAATATTGATCCCATGTCCCTCACTTCCTGAGCTCCGTAACAGCCCAAGCAGGAAAGGGGGAGGTTAGAGGGAGACAACAAGAGTATCAAGTTTTCCCCATTCATGGAGCACATTTATGGGAGGCTGTCTGCAACGCTCCCTTAGGTGACATGGAGACCAGGATTTGAAGGGCAATGACTTGCTCGGAACAACAAATATTTTTCCCATCCAACTCACGGATTCGTTCTAGAAATAATTTGGTTACTGGTCAAATACTATTAGTACCAGGCTACACTGCCAACCCTATATAAGGTCTAAGTACTTTGTAGCACAACTCACCCTCCATTTCCCAGAGATCTCTAAACCAGAGAAACAATGAGGGTCAAATGGGTCAGCAGACACTGCAGAAACGGTGCATTTCTCCAAAGGCCAGTAGACACATCACCAGCCCTGTCAAGTGCCACAAGTGAACCTAGCATGCCGAGTTTTGTCTCCGACCATTATCCTTATTTACCATGGATACATATGCCGGGAGTGCTGGCGTTGCAGAGTTGAGTGCTTGTCCAAAGTGCTCCGAGTGTTTCTGCTCACCCCTGAAATGGTCAGTTACGAATGACGGAGAGGCACTCATCCTATTAAGGTGAACGGAGGCCTGTCTCCGCCAATGGATCAGAAAAAAGGTGCCGGACAAAGCGTTAGGCCATTAGCGCTGGTACACCCGCCCTTCTAGATTTCCCAAACAGCTCGTTGCGCATGTTAATCCCGCTGGAGATCACGTGTTAGAACACATTTGATCGTATCAGCTTCTTACACGCTCTCCTTCCTTTTTTGTTACTCAACAGTTTTGTCGAGCACAGAGGAACTGGGCTAATTCACTAGCTCTCGTCTGATTTTCCCCTACGGGAATAGTGCTGTTCGTTTCTCAATGGCACACCGCGATCAGTCACCCAGCCACACTGATAGAATCTAAGCTGTCTCTTGACATTATGAAAATACATTACAAATCGCAGATATTCATTTAATCAGTAGCATTTCGCTACAGCTGCTCTGAACATGGTAGGGATTGTCTTGCAGGTGAGGATATAAGGTCAGTGCTAAAATTAGGTTTGGGAAGAACATAAAGATAGACTTGTCCAGACGATGTTGAAAGAAAGTGTGTGTGCAGTTTTCTTACACGATAAGCGAAAGCTGAATACTACATTATGTGACCGTGTTGATCGACTCGACTAACTATTGACTGACACCCTGCCCTTTCCGGCCACATTCCGAGCAACCGGAGAGGTTTGACATTCGCCCTATTTTGGTCAATAGGTCATAAAGATAAAACCGAGCATGGACATACTGAATGAATAATGGACATACTGAATGATACAGAACATTGTTTTCTGTGGGGTGTATTGATCAACCTGCTTTCTAATTAGCATCCCAGGTTTTGTTGATTTGCTCAGGATTTCCAACTGAATCTATTTATTCTGATGCCGACATGATTTATCAAGCACATGACAGAGTACAGAACAGTTAGAGGGAAAATTACTATTGTTTGCATTACAATCAATTAAAATAGGTTAAAAAAATATTGAATAAAAGCAATAAAAACACAGATGTGTCTTAAAGGACTAGAAGTAGCTAATCA
Organism: Esox niger; assembly: GCA_016801105.1. Lineage (NCBI taxonomy): Eukaryota > Metazoa > Chordata > Actinopteri > Esociformes > Esocidae > Esox > Esox niger. Next base: position 68,497 of record JACXGJ010000313.1, read on the forward strand.
CTTCTCTTCTCAAATATTTTTATTACACATACGCAATGTTACGTACTTCTATCCTTTTGGGGACCAGAATACAAAAAGCTCTATTTTTAATTTCCCTAAACTTAACCTAGTAATTCGGCCTAACCCTTAATGCCTTAACCGTAAAATAACCAAAAATCTACTAGTTAACCTAACTGTAAACTTGACATTAAACCTAATCCCTACAGTGGAAATTGACCTTGCGAGGTCACTGTCCTAATAAGTTGTTAATAGTCTCAGTGAGCCCACTGGCTGCATAGTGTGTAACATTAGCATACATAGTCCTTCATCTTCTTGTAAGTGGCAAATCATTTTGAAAATAGAGAAGGGTTGCAGCCCAAGGCAACTGGCCTGAGGCACACGGCTCTGTACCTATCTGATGTTACAAAAGCTCCCGCCGATTATCTCTCCAAACGTGTCATGTCAGGTGATTCCAGAAAATGACATTCTGTAATGACTAATTACGATAATCGCATCAAAGACTGCACTGAAATTTAACATTAAAGCTCCAACTATAATCAGCTATCATAACCCCATGGAGGTCACCAAAGGCTTTTTCTCTCAGAAACACTGTTGGCAGCAGGTCTGTGGGTATATTTATCCATTTGTCTCTTCACTATCAATGCTACTAGGCTAACTCATTTACATTCTAGGCTGCTGTGATCAGATATCCATTAGACCTTGTAGTGTGTATTTGTGTGTGTGTGTGTGTGTACATGTACGTGTGTATGTGTATGTGTATGTCATTATCACTTCTCCTATGGCACATTAAAATATTGATCGATTGCAGTCGGCCAATTGACAATCCTCCTTCTGACCTTTGTGGATTGTGTCCAGCACCAGAAGGTCAACCGTCAGGCGTCTCTTAAAAAGAAAGTTCCAGAGCCATTATTAACACATGTCTTGTACACTGACATTAATTATTTTTCTTGATTACTCCTAAGATTGTCCATAGCAATGTTTTATGAATGAACAACTCTAAATGCCCAACACCATTGCACAAGAAGTGCTATTCAGTGCTGTTTATTGCAACTACCGTCGAGGGCCATTCCTTCTTGCTCTCTAGTGTTAATCTGATTCAGAAAGGAATCATGCTGCTCAACAGTGATTGGTCAACTTTGTGATGTCAGTCGAGAATATTGATCCAGGCTCGGCCTCTTCTCACAGTCCCTCCACACTACAAGGTGAAAATCCCTGTCACTCTGTCCATGAGGAAGTCATTTAACCCTTATTGCTCTACAGTCATTGGTGTAAAGAAGAAAGTACTCTCAGCATACTCACCTATAAAAACAAAAAAGCTGTTAAAATGTTCCCCAGAGGTATAATAACAACACATGGCAAATTGGGAGAAGTGTCTGAGCTTCTTGGCGTGAGATGCTGTGCTCTGGTCCGCTCCCTGTCTTGCTGACATGGTGAGTAGACAGGGCTTGGCTTAGGTGGTCCTTGATGCTTTGTGCTCATGTCAGCTAAATGTCCTAGTTGGTTGGATGGATGGCCCTCATGATGTACCGGTCCACCTTCACCGCCTGTTGATGTGGATTTGGGGACAAAGTTTATTATTAAATCCGAAGTCAGTCCGCTTCAGTCACCTCTGAGTTCAGTCAGCGACATGTGAAAACGTTGGGCACTCCGAGGAATTGCGGTGGGCAGACGTTCTCAGCTTTGACCCAAAGTTGTCTGGAGCCTGATGGTTTTCTGTCGTACCTCACTATTAATTGCATCCACCAGGTGTCTCAGGTCTAAAAAAATACCTGGAATAGAGGGCTAAAATAGAGAAAGAAAACGGAATAGAAATGGCTTTGAGGCCCGGAGTCGAGTTTCAGTAGGGTATAGGGAACGGGATGGATTGAGACTCAAAGTCCAACTCCTCCAATTCTGCCCCTTGCCAGTTCCATCATTACATAGACCATAAAGGACATGAGGCATGGGCTGCGTCTCAATTCACAACCTAATGCCACTTCTTGCGATGTTGTTTCATTAGGTTGAGTTAGGCTAAGTTTAACATTGTACACATTGTTCCCCTAATTACGGGCAACAGTACAGACAACTCATTTGAGAATAACTCTCATCCCTGAAATAAACCAGTGTGCAAACATTCCATTTATGTCGTTGAATCACGGGAACAAGTCGGGGATCCAGAATGGAGACCTACGTTGATACTAAGACGTTTGTTTTCTTTGGTGCTGCAGGAACTTCTACTACATCACGATGCTGAGGGACCCGGTGTCACGGTACCTGAGCGAGTGGAAGCATGTGCAACGCGGGGCCACCTGGAAGACGGCCCTACACACCTGCGACGGCCGTTCTCCCACCCAGGACGAACTGCCCGCCTGCTACAGCGGCGATGACTGGACGGGCGTCACCCTGACAGAGTTCATGGACTGTCCCTTCAACCTGGCCAACAACCGGCAGGTCCGCATGCTGGCCGACCTCAGCCTGGTGGGCTGCTATAACGTATCGACGTCCAGTGGCGCCGTCGCCGAGCGGGAGCGTGGCCGCATCCTGTTGGCCAGCGCCAAGGACAACCTCCGGCACATGGCCTTCTACGGCCTCACCGAGTTCCAGCGCAAGACTCAGTACCTGTTTGAGTGGACGTTTGGCCTGCGCTTCATCCGGGCCTTCACACAGATCAACAGCACGCGAGCAGCCGGCGTCGGGGTGGGTCAGGGGGCGCTGCGACGCCGCATCCAGGGGCTCAACGCCCTGGACATGGAGCTGTATGAGTATGCCAAGGAGCTGTTCCTCTGGAGGTACCAGTACAGCCGCCAGAAACAGCACAGAGAGGAGAGGCTGAGGCGGCGGAAGGAGAGACAGGAGGAGAGACAGCGCAGAGGCCCCATCTTCAAACCCCGGAGAGAGGAGATGGAGACACAGGAAGAGGAAGGGGCAGAAGTGGGAGGCGGAGCCACTACGGAGGACTACAGAAGCCAGGTGGTGCAATGGTGAGGGCGTAGCACCATGCCACGTAACTCCGATTCCCTGTTCTGCCTGCCTGGGGCTGTGCAATGGTTTCAGATGGACACATTTCCCTTTGACTATTTCTAGTGTTACGGTCAGCGGTCATCTTATCATGCAGCTGGTTGTTTGTGCTCATTTCTATAAGGCTAGTCTTCTCTTCAAAATACTTTAATGACTAGGATGCCAAGCAAAAAAATATATATACTTAGAGTATAAAATAAGGTTGTACTTTAGTATTCTAAATAGTATTCAAGTATTATTGAAGTACTATTGACATAGTAATACATTTAGTGTGTTGAAATATACTGAAATTACATGATTCGAAATAGCATTTTAGTACACCTACTTATACTCCTAATTTAAAATTACAGTATTCTACATTGTTATAAGGTTTAAATCGGATCTCCAAGAGAGAGTGCACCTTGGGTTCTTCAATCTGGTTTGCTGATTACACTTCATTTTGAGAGTCTCAGTTTCCACCTGTAGATGTTCTATAGATATGAATACTATCAACAAACAATCTGTTCATTAGTAACTGCGAGTCAGGATTAGGTTTGGAAGATTGTTTAGGGTAAGAGTTAAGATTAGGGTTAAGTTTAGGGCAAAGGTAAAGTGTTAGTAGATATTTAAAATGTTACTGATAATCAGTAGATCTCTGTAGAGTATCTCCAGATACACCTTTAGGACTCTCCAAAAGTTAACGGTTTTCTCATTATATTTTCATAGGATAAAATTTACAAAACAACGTAAAATCTCTGACCCTACCATACTCTGGGTATTTAAGCAGTACTTTCATTTGTTCACCTTATAGGTTTGCTTTCTAACTATGACTGTGGGGTTTTACAAAAACAGTATGGGAAATATGAAGGTATTTTACAGTTGCTGTGCATCAATCTGTAAGAAAGCTGGTTAATAAATGTCTGCAGTGTACCAATTGTGGATGAAGCCTTCCAAACTGTCCTCTTTCTGCTTTTGTTCATATTGCGGTGTTCATGACAAAGAGTCGCCTTGATAACGTGTGTCACACACAGTTTGATAGCACTCTGTTGAAGATGTTCAAAATAAACGCCTGGGGCACAATAGGCTAGCTGTCTAAACCAATTAGACCATTCCTACATCATTGGAGAATAGAACCCCGTTTAGCCATTAGTCGTGGTTACAGGCAGTTCAGCCTGAAATTGATCATTTAAAGGGTGATTTAGTTTGACTATCGCTGTGCAATAAAAAGTGGACTGTTGGAATGCCTTTCCCTTTCATCCATCTACACAGTCGCCTCTAGAAGCTGACAACAAGCATTTCCAAACACTGCAGAGACAACAGAACCAGAGCTCTAGTACTTATGTTTGTATAGAGGAGGTATTAGTGTGTTATTTACTCAAAAATTGCCTTTCTAGAGCTGCGCTCTTTTCTACTTTCATCACTGATTCTCAACATGTCAATCCAATAACAGCGGCATAAGTTGCCTCCTATTACTACTACTTTCTGGAATACACATATTTGTCGGGTGTTTAGTCACTTGTCACTGGCTAGCTAGCGTAATGAGTTGCAGAGGACAGACAATTAGCAGCAGTGAAGTGAGGGCACATCTCTGAAATAAGACATATATTATTTAATCTGCTTTTAAGCCGTATTAATCGATAGGATTAATAGGAAATTGACCACATCGTTGACAGAAAATATTTACACCCTTTTGAATGTAAACATTTCTGCCCATTTACTCAGTTGAATATAATGCACTACCTCAAACGCTGACTGCAACAAGTGAATGCACCTGTCAGTCACAGTGATCTCCTAGCAACAGACAACTTGGCCCCAGAGGCAGAGCATCGACCACGCCTCTCTACAACTCATTGCTTAGTAACGTTGGTAATCGTCAGAATCGAGTCAGTGGAGGTACTTCTGAGCAGCACATTCTGCTCGAAAAACGTTAAGGCCCCATATTCATGTAAAATGGCAGTACTAAACAACACTAATAGAGAACCACCAGAATTATATTAATTTATAAATGACCCAAAATACATAATGTCAAGCCAATTTATGTCCACTACGCCTGCCATAGGACTCCCAAGATAAAGAGAAAATATTTGATCCATCTTAAATCATGTCATTTCAGCCTCCCACTGGTGCAATGACCCCACTCTGTGGTCATAGGTGTCATACCCGGACATTTTTCCTTCCTTATTGAGTCTCCATGTAAGCAAATTACCAGTGAAATAGTTAACTTTTCATTCCTGCTCTACAAATAGTACGCAATCTAGCAATAGCGCTGTGCTCTGTCAACTGAACTAACTAGCCTTCTGTGGGATGTATGGCGGATACGTAATTAAGTCAAAAGTTAGCTACGTTTAGCATTCACAAGTCATTTACGTCGCAAAGGACTTTTAGTTACCGAACCCCAAGAATAATATTTGTAGATAGCTATCTGGCCATAACATATCATTGTTAAACAGACACAGCGTTACAGAAGTGAGCTTTCAACTGATACAAAATGTTTTCCACAATCGTGTATGGAGATTCAGGGTCCCATAGCTTCCCGGCATTGCCTTTCATTCGTATGGCTTGGACCAATAAAGCCCTTCTATCAGCATCTTCTAAGACATGGCAGTGGAACACATTTGAGATCAGTTATGTGTTTTATTGCTGTTACAACCAACTACACTGCAACTCTAGGGGGCTAACAAGCGTTATTTATTTTAGCCGGTCGGTTTGTCTTGTTTACGCTGTTGTACTCGACACGAGATGCGAATTTGTTTTCCCCGAAAAAAGGTCGTGGAGATTAAGGCCTATTCTAGACCACGTATCACGGTGTTTTACGTATCGTTACTAGCTACACATTGTTTTTTTAGCTCAGGCACACCTGGCGTCTGCCTCCTGTCAGGTGATACGCAGAGTCTTTGGAAATGTAATTACTAAAAACCAAGGTATGTCAAAATGCTATTGTTACATTTAGTAGTCTGCATTTGAAGCTGTCATGGCTGTGTTAACCGGAGAGCTAGCGTACATTACATTATTAGCTAGCTAGGTAAGTAGTATTATGTTGAGCTCACGACTACACTTGAAATGATCTGCTGCTGCGACCCAAGACCAAGGGACAACAATTACATTCCTGAAAAGGTTAACTAGCTGGTCAGTTTGATAAATTAAGACTGATGACGATGAGTTGTTACGTTTATGTTGGTAAAACATTTCATAACCTAGCTAGCTAAAATGTCCCGTCATCTACACGTAATTCTAGCGTCTACACGCTAGAATTCGTAGCTAACGAATTCTAGCATTAACAAAAGCGTCTTTCGCTGACAGCCATTTTGGTGTAATTGCATGGTTGACACCTAGCAATCTAAACTAGTAGGATATAGTTTGTAAGAAGACTGCACTATATAGTGATGTAATTCAATGGAATCAGAATCATGAAATGAGAATATCATTTTATACTTTTTTTAAAGTGAGCTGTTGATCAATAAAATAATTGATTGTACCACATTTTATCCTGTAACTATTATTGTTACATGCCTTGTCCATCTGGATTACTGTCTACTAAGTTACTCAAATGTATGTGAATATTTTCAATGGTCTTTGATCAAGACAGCATACAAGCAGGATACAGAATTTTACCTCACAAGTTCAGAAAAAAATTGACTGGTCCCCAATAAAGCGCCCCGATATGTCCCAAATTTTGCACAGTGTCACAACTTTTTGGGAAACGGTGTTGTGATCATTTGGAAAAAATATTACATTTCAAAACGTTTGGTCAAATTAAAACCGGAATGGAAGGGCACATACCCTGCATTTGCATTATTAAGTTCAATTGAAAGCTGCTGCTTTTAATTTCGTATATCAGATTGTTGATCATAGCCAGGCAAAGGGCTGGAAGTCTGGTCCTTCTTACCAATGCAAAGAGTTGACTATGATCAGAGTTGGTGTGCTGCCTGTAAATTGGAGACTGGAAATAGGAGATTCAATACTCCTGTTTATCCGGCATTTGCACATGAATTACTTTAAGATGCAGTTTACATTTCTTTCCGTGGGTTGTGTGAAATGGAGGTTTTAAAACATGTCGTTTATTGCAGAAGTCCAAGACTGCATCTTTAAGTTTCTGTTCTTTAAAATCGCTTCTGTGAACTTACATTGACATTTGCTGGTTATGTATCAGTTTGACATTGGGAATCTACCTCTTTTTACCCCTATTAGGAATTACATTTTTTTTTATGGATATGTAGAGAAAAGGTTACAAAGGTTTGAAAAGACACAACAGGAAATGTTTAACGGAACCTGGAGCTAGGATTTCGATTCTTCCCGCATTGGTCTACTTTATATTAACATCCAAATGTAATTTCTTGTCTTTAACGCCTCAAAACCTTTCTCCTAGTGTTTTAGCACTAAGACACAATGCCAATGTCTGCTTCCTAGGAGAGTTACCTTAGGAATTTTTTGCATTACATTACGGGTCTCCAACCTTTACTATGTTGGCTGGAAATACCAACTTCTTAAGCTTACTGTTTATTTCTGGCTTTCATATAACACATTTCAGCACATTCTGCACTTCTTTCTCTCTTGCCACTTTTCCCCAGATGCTTAGGGTGCTGTGCTCTAGATTTTCTTTCTATATACCTGGCAAAATATTATTTCATCATAAGCTCTAAGGGGTGTCCTTCTATTCTGTTTTTGTCCCTCACATCTAAATCGTGGATTTTTGGATCACTGTTAATTAAGGCTCCGGTGAAGGAGGAATAGCCTGCACAGCGATGGTTGTGTATACAGGTGAGCGTGCTTTACAGTTCTGAGATGCTGCTAGAAAGTTGAAAGTATTTCTGTCAACCCATCAGATTGGTTTCATTGGTAACAGGAAATCAGGCTCACTGCACAGACAGACAGAGGTAGTGCAACTTTTCAAGCCAATTATTGGTAGACATGTTATGGGTAGAGCAAAGCACTGAGGGTACGTCAGTCTTTTGATTAAAGAGACATTTATTTACATGCCTCTGCGAAACCGTGACAGGTGGAACGTGGTCGATTCCGCCTTTTCAAGTGAGATTCAACAGTACAGCCCGAAATTGATGTACACACTTTTACAAAGGTACAACCTCAAATTGGTGCACGTTGAAGAAAGCAAAATATTTTTGTAATGGTTTTTGGTATTTAATTAGTTGAACTGAAAAAAAATAAAGCATTATATATAACAGCCTGAAGGGAAAAAAAACATGATTGTGTCGTTTATACTGTTTCAACTGTTTCTTTGTTGGGAGGTTGTTCAAGGGTTCCCGCTTGCCATGCAAATTGATGTAAAAGACATGCAGGTAAAAGCTGGAAAAATAACTACCTCCTCATTCCCAGGCAATCCCTTCCACTGTAATGCATAAGTCAAGCTTTGAATACTTTAAATAAATAACAAATACCTGCCTGTGCAAACACTAGGTGATTACAGCAAGTAAAACATTTGTTGTTTCTGGCAAAAAGCCAAACATATCATGTTTCGCTGTCATTTCAGGGGACTGCATTAAACAACCTTTTTTTTTAATAAACCACTGCAATTTTGCAAACCTCATATTGGTGTAAACGGTAATACAATCTGTGGAAAAGGTTAGGTTTCACAGGCAAAGTAAACACTTTAAAAGTACGTTCTATTAACCCATAACAAAATGTCAAAGGTATTTGTGCAGTGACAAATGTTTTGTCTATTCCAGCACATTGAATATGACATTACACAACAAAATGTGGTGTCAGCTTTAAGTGTATTTTCATCAACATCTAATATACCATTGAATAATGACAGCATGTTGTGTGTATAGTCCTTTTTCTTCAGGGTAAATGGAAGACTGTTTATAAGTGTGCTGGCAGAGTAACATCTGTCAGTATCTGGTCTTCATTCATTACATTGTCATTTAGAGTATGTTGCTGGGGTCTGGACATGATGACCAAAGGAGCACTGCAAGTCACACTGGCCATAATGAGGCCAATTTGTGCAAATGAATTGATCAAAGGCATTGCCAAAATCAGCTGTCTAGTTGAATTGGCAACCGACCCAGTAGATCAAGGAACGGCTCTATTGTGGATGAACAAAGACTTCTCACCATTATGAAGAAAAATAACTGTTTGACAGTCAGGAACATTCTCCAGGAGGTAGGCATTGATTTGTCAGCCACTGCCTGATAAAAGCAATAGCAGAAGATGGCTTCAGAACAGAAAATCACCGGGGAAGATAGCAGTCGGTTAGTGCCGTCAGCCGGGCGCACAGAAGTCAGACATCAGGGCATGCAAAGGACATGCGACCAAGTATATAACATGACTACTTTACTGTTCATTACATTAATCTGTGCAAATAGCACTGAACATCGGGGAACCATGAACCAAGTGTGCTGTACTGTCTGATTGGTTCGTTGGGAACAATAGAAAGGCTGACAGTCTGCATTTCATTCCCATTTTCATTGTATTATTTTAGATCCAAATTGATGGAATAAAGAGCCGGCAGAATAATATTAAATCAAACTGAGAAATTATTGTGGAGCTTTTTCATTCTGGTTGATTGGTGTCGTATCAGTGGCTGCTATCACTGTGACTGAAGTTGTTACTGGACCCATGGATGACAGTCGAGGTGAGGTTAAAATGTGTCCCGGCGTTGGCCCACCAAAGGCCACAGGGGAACAAGCTGAGGGCAGCCTGCTGGAACTTTTCTCCTCCCATGGTGTACAATGCCAGGTTGAAGGTTTTTTTTTCTGCAAAGGGACCAGGACGACTGATCCGTGTAAAGGAAAGGATGAATGGGGCCATGTATCGTGGGATTTTGAATGAAAACCTCCTTCCATCAGCAAGGGCACTGAAGATGAAACGTGGCTGGGTCTTTCAGCATGACAATGATCCCAAACACACCGCCCGCGCAACGAAGGAGTGGCTTCGTAAGAAGAATTTCAAGGTCCTGGAATGGCCTAGCCAGTCACCAGAACTCAACCCCATAGAAAATCTTTGGAGGGAGTTGAAAGTCTGTGTTGCCCAGCGACAGCCCCAAAACATCACTGCTCTAGAGGAGATCTGCATGGAGGAATGGGCCAAAATACCAGTAACAGTGTGTGAAAACCTTGTGAATACTTACAGAAAACGTTTGACCTCTGTCATTGCCAACAAAATATGAACTTTTTTTATTGACCAAATACTTATTTTCCACCATAATTTACCAATAAATTCATTACAAATCCTACAATGTGATTTTCTGGATTTTTTATTCTCATTTTGTCTCATAGTGGAAGTGTGCCTATAATGATTACAGGTCTCTCTCATCTTTTTATGTGGGAGAACTTGCACATTGGTGGCTGACTAAATACCTTTTTGCCCCACTGTACACAGAGTTCTGTAATTATATACCACATAAATACATGTAAATAGTGAATAAAAATATAGAACATGGATATAATAATCATAAAGATATATAATTATAAATGGACTTTAAAAGATGTGTATTAACGTTTAAAAACAAAATAATATAATTTCATAGGTATGTATACAGTGGAATCTGGAAGTTGATAGAGAGCGATTCAGGTATTTCTGGCTTTGTGTTCTTTCATTTACTTGAATGTGATTTTGAAAGAAGCTGATCACATGCACGTCTCATTAAGGCTAATGTGTTGGTTTTGCGGAGACTCTACATTTATGAAGACATGTTTGTTTTTTAATGTTCACTTAGAAGTGTGCAGTACAGTGTGTAGATGCATGTAAATGAAAATACATCCTAATTAAAAATGTTATAACTGTGAGGCACTGGTTTGTCACAATGTGAAAATATTTCGAGGTTGTGTTAGCAATCTATAGGCACTGCACATTCACACACAATTCACACATGCTGTTACTGTGCATCAATGACCTTTACATATACCCAAATGACCCATACACCATACGCATACAATACATTCCTGATACCCAAACAACCCCCAACCTACACCCCATACCTGAACACCCCAAATCCCATACACAAAAAACCCATACCCAAACCCCATGTCTAAATGACCTTTAAGAAAATACCAGCCACTTGGCACGGACCATACTAACATACACTACGATAAGAAATATTGTACTCATAAAAAACATAATTGAAGTCAAATTGTATATCCCACATGAATCCAGAGAAGCTGTTAGACTCACTGCAAGTTGCTACAATACTATCACAGACGTTCCCACATCTGTGTTTCTCTGAAATTACTTCTCATCCCACTCTCCCTTAAGGAACAACCACTTCATGTCAATTCTTTTACCTCCTCCAACAGCTGAATGTACATGCCCCACAATGCGAGAACAGCTGTATGTGACTCATTGTGCCTCTGTTGGGTGCCACCTTATCAGTTTAAACTGTTTAACATCCTGTAGTAGTGTTTAGAAACGTTTATCTCTGAAAGCTCTTTATTGGATGTTTGAAAACAGTCACTGATAATTTGATTAGAATGCGTGAATAATGGTTCCAATTCCAATTAAACGTTATTTGAACTGGGTTTATTTAACATATGTCGGATTATCAACAAGGGTGTATTTTAATCATGTGAATTCTAAAATCAACTCTAAGGGCCTTTGGTGAGCTTAAAAATACATTTCAAATATGATGATTTTGAAAATCATACGTGGAAAAATGCCAATTTAATTATCTGGACTTGAAAGGGATTTGTGTCAGTATATATGTTCTTGGTCAAAACAGATTTTGGTCAAATACTTCACCAAATACATAGCTGCACTTAAAGCATTGTCTTCTTTAGTGAACTGGTGTGGACTGATTTTAAAATATAAAATATTTAATCGTTACACATCTTGACAAGGACACCTTGACCCACGTTAAACCAATTCTCTTCTCATTAAATCCAATGACTGTGACATAATGAAGAAAACGACCCCTGTAAACATCCTCTGCTTCTAGCAAGTTATTTATGGATTTGAAATATGATGTACTGTGGTTGTTTTTTAAATACTGTTGATAGGCCTTAGCGGTCAGATGGATGTCATAACGTTAATAATTTGTGCTGAGTATAATGCCGTTGTTAGAATACCAAGGAAAACTGGTACAACCAGACAATTTGGCATCTGATCCAATGGATAGTTAGAAACAAGAAATCTGACTCATAAATCGAAACCACCGAAGACAACAATCATTTTTAAATAGTTTGAGTTTATTCTAGTTTTTGAATGTCTTTTCAACTTCCCTTAAGTGTCCTTTCCTCAGTGGGAGGTGTCACCCAAATGTGGAATGCTTGCTTTCCCTTTTCCAAAATTGTAGATAAAAATTGAGAACAAAATAACGAAAAATTACAGTACATGGTGATTAGAAAAACAGTGACAAGGAATAAATAATATTTATTAATTACCAAACATTTACAGGGAGTTCTAGAACCGTATCGCAGTGTGTGAGAACACTGGGCCATGTAGGGGTCATGTGAAGGTCATTTAGGGTTCATGTGGGTGGGAGATCAGCGTGCGTCTACAGCCTGTATGTGAGTGTGAATATACCGAAAGCTGAAGGGATGGTATTGGGATTATAATTAAAATGGGAGACAAGCAGGTGGGTTGCTCTTTCATAATCATGACCAATATTTTGCAACGTTGCATAGAGGAGGTAGGACACAGTCGCAGGGACAATGGAGGATGTTTAATTAAAAGATCTAAGTGGTAAAAAAAACGAAACAAAATGATAGATGTGCTGTATTTTCAAACAGAAGCTCAAGTAGAAAAGTAATAGTTAAGCAAGCTATTCAGTTTGCAAACACTAGATAATGATGTTTACGTTTGACCCCGGAAACACGCTGACAAGTTTTGGCTGTGGTCCAACTGTGTAATTTTGTTGTTTTATATCCCTAAAGTAATTATAGAGCATTGCATTAAAAATGCATTCATATCCACGTAACAATGTAATCAAGTATTTGTAGCAGAAGGTCACAAAACCCTTCATTACATCATTGAAATCAGCGGGGTCCAGAGATGGAGATACTCAATATGTAATAATATCTAGATAATTTGTACTGCAAGTAAACTGTGACAGAACTGTCTGTGTTGCATTCAGCTACCTAAAACATCCACAATGCATCTGTGTGTTTTTATATAAATCAATGCAAAATTAACCAAATTGATATGAAATGATGATTGAAATATCAACTTTGTTACTCTTCTTTTGGCCCAGGTACAGAACTACCCATCATCAGGTTGGACAATCCATTTTTTGTGCATCCTATGTCACTCTTGTCTTTTTCGTTCAAAACACTGTAATGGATACCTAGTTTTAAAAAGCAAAATATAAATACTGTACGTATGATACTTTTCAGACCAGCAGTGTTCGGCACCAACACAGACCTCCGACGACAATGCCTGACACCAAGACAGACCTCTAACAGTCTGTCATCCATTATGGTGAAACAAGCTGGTCACACAGTGGGCGTTGAGCAGCGACACACACAAAGCCCTCAGAATAACATTACAGCTGAATTTGATGGTTAAGAATCGTTGGTCTCCCCAGGGAGGGAGGTCAGTGCTTCCTCCTCACCGTGGTTCAACAGGTCATCTGAGTCGGAATTTGGTTGGGTACAGACATCCTTTAATGAATGAACCTAGACATGACTGTCAAATGCATTAGTGATTATGGGAAGTATTCTCTAATGTCCCAGTGCAAAGAGAATTATGTACGTAAAGGGTATTTTATGTTATGCCAACCCCGGAAACATGTTGTGAACATACAGTGACTAAAAACTCTTCCGTCTTAATCATTGTGTGTGTTTCAAAATTAAATAATGAATATTTTGGCTACTTCGGTCTATCATGGATGCAATCAGATGTATAAATAACAATGATGTTGCTGTTCATAAAAAACAGCTCAAACATTTTTTTTGTTTCAGCTAGTTATTACTAAATACCAAGATTGACTGACTGACAAATAAATAATGATATTCAAGCCAACCAAAATGAAAACTGGTTTGAACCAAACTAGCCACATAAATGACATAACCCTACATTGAAAACAACCAAAATAGTCTTTCAACACACTTTTATTTTACAAAAACAAAAAAAGCTATCTAAATAGTACAATTGTTTGGGTTTATAAACTATAATGATTCAGTTTTCACTGAAGCAAAGCAGATGCTGTTTTTATTGTACAGAGAACAGAGACACATACATAACCCAGGACCCAATCAATCGACCGGAGTCTGATTTTGAGTTGGCTTGTCACAGTGAAGCCCCCTGTATTGCTGAGGTAACAAGACAACCCAGGGAGGTTGGTGTTAATGACCGCCAGGCATCATGTGGGGGTCACGGCCAGGGTCTCAGAGTTTGGGCATCTTCGCAACGTTGAGGCGCATGGATACGCAGGAGGCCCCGGCAGCATAACGCATCTCTCTCAACATCCCACTCCATTCCTTCTTATCCTCCTCGAACCTAATCCACACACACAGAAAAGGACACAGTGATGAGGAACTGAGCAGGCCATTTCAAAGATCCATTTGTCTTATAGGCAACCACTGACCCTATCCTTCACTCCAGCCATTTTTTGCTAAAACACATTCAGGTAACAAATGAGAATAATGAACTATGGTTGTTTGGCTCGTATTTGTTTTCTGCAAGGGAAAAGAAAGCCAACAAAACACACTGAACTGTGAACATACAAGCCCTTTGATGTGAGCTTGTGGTAGGGCTCAGAGATGCCTAGACCAGAACTCTCCCAGGGGATGAAAAAGTGCTCAGACTCACTAGTGACCAGGACTGAATAGCCCTTGTCTATAGGTTTAGCTCAACAGTGGTTACATGAAGAAGCCACACATTCAGACTGCGGTGAGCCACACAAGCACATTTGAGGGTGTGGACTTACTGCCAGATATCAGTGACCTCGGCCGGGACCATCTCCTTGTTGTCATTCTGGATGATGGTGAAGCCTCCCACAGCATACAGGCTCCCCCCACTGCCCAGGAGATTTACTGAGCTTCTCTCCTGGGGGAAGTCTGTGAACTCTTCCCATCTGGGAAAGGAAGAAGAGAAAAAAAGCAGGGGAGAAAAGAAAGGTAAAGCAAGGACTGAGGGGCATTAGCTTCATATATTGTCAAGGAAACGGCAAATAGAAGTCTGTGAAACTTTGTTTTTTCTTCACTCATTGGTGTTATCTGAGAGAATTAGCATGAAAAGGTCCAATGTGATTGGTCAAGAGGAACATGGGTGGGATAAACTAAATATATAAATAATTGGCCTGAATGTACACATTACATTATATAGTGTATCATTTTGAAAGGGGTGACTATTCTTCAGAAGATCACCACACACTTGTTTGTTCCAAAGTTGTAGGCTTCAGATGCAGCAGTGAGGCCTTCCTCGTTGACTCCGCCCACCACCACAATCTTCCCATTGTGAACGGTGGCTCCGAACATGGCTCTAGCTGTCTTCATGGCAGCCAGCTCCCTCCACTCCGACTGCTTGTGGTTGTACACAAACATCTTGTTCAGGGCTTTGCTGTACCGGGGATAATAAGACAGTATACAATCAGACGGGATCATCTTTTGATCAGATTCAATAAATCTGATCAAATGTAATGGAGCAGGTTCTCATATACAATCCAAAGAACACATTGTTCTCAGTAATGAGAGCTTTGAGGGACTGCGTCGATACACAGTGAAAACAATGGCTTCCACAACGCCCTCCATGGTCTAACATGCTTTGTGTTTAAGAATGACTGATCACAAACAGCTGTAGCTCGCAAACAAATGTGAAGCCACTTACTTGTCATCTGTCTTTCCTCCAAGGCAGTACACCAGGCCTTTGTGAGAGACCACGGAATGACCGTGGATCTTCAGGGGAAGCTTTTTGGTCTCACTCCACTTCATCTTCCTGGGGAAAGGAATGACAGGACGGTCGAATGAAACTCACCTCTACAGACGAGGAACACACTTACATGCATCAAATGCAGGGGCTGAACTCAAGACCGCTCACTCACTGGACATCGTAGCATATCACAGAGTCCAGGGACTCGTTGCTCTGCAGGTCTTTTCCGGCAATGACAAAAAGCAGGTGTTCACTCTCTCCCATGCTGAACAGAGCTCTGGGGGAGGGCATAGGGGGGAGAGCTACCCAGTCAGCCGCGAGAGTGTCCAACTAGAATAAAAGATAGGTGAATGAACAAATGCCCCAATGCCAAATCTGTATCATGAGTAAAGGCTGGGTTTTATTCTTCTGACACGTCATACAAACACATCTGTTCTGGTAATGAGTTGTTATGCGGGTACACATGTTTTTAAATGTAAAAACATCAAAAGAACCAACAATTCAGTACAGTGTGGGTTACCTGATAGAAGTAGCACTGTAGGGGAGCGTCCTTGTCCTCCTCGTCCACAAACAGTCCTCCGACGATATACAACTCGTTCTTCTGTGACGTCAGGCTGACGTGGTTCCGGGGGATCTGTTCCGACAAGGCCGTTAGGAAACACTCGTTCTCGTTGACGTCGTACGCCACCGCTGCTGTGTCGTTGACCATGAGGATCAGCTCGCGGACGTACATGCCATGGCGACGGTTGTCATTCAGGAAACCTGGGAAAAGGTCTTCCTCTTCGGTCTCGTCCCCTTTGCCATCCTCTCCCACTTCTCCCGCTTCCTTCTTTGTCTTCTCCGGGAGCTTTCCCTGGAAGGCGTCTTTGACCACCTGAACTTTCTTCATGAGCTCCGAGTCGGCCTTGACAATGTCGTCCGCCGCAACTTTTTCGCTGAAGTATTTCTCCGGCATCAGGCGGAAGCGAATGCACTCAAAGGCGTCGCTCAGTACTTTCACACGTTTTTCCTTGTCGTGGCGGACCCAGTTCATGAGGGCCTCAAACACCACCTCTTCTTTTTCCACGTTGACTGAGTCGCCACCGATAATGGCAAAAAGTTCATGCGGGGCCAGCTGAAGGAACTCCTCGTCTTTGGAGAGGATCTCGAAGCGGTCCGCGATGTAGTCACGGGCGGATATAGCCAACCGGGGCACATTGAGCACCAGGCCCATCCTGAAGATAGCCAGGCAGTTGGTCAGAGAAAGCTTTTTCTGAAGATAGTTAACGCACACGGTGAAGACGGAAGGAATCTGGAAACGATTGGCCACCGCAAATATGTCCTGCACGTTGTCATCCGTGAGGTCGATCTCTGCCGAATACAGATATGTGATGATCATGTCCAAAATGGAGGGGTTGACGTCATCCAGGACCACTTCCTTGGTGGCTTTCACCTCCGTGCCGTCTTCTGAGAAGAATATCTCCCTGAAGTAGGGGCTGCAGGCGGCCATGATGAGTTTATGGCAGGGAAAGCTCCGGTCTCCCACTTTCAGGGTGCAGTCCACAAACTTGTTCTCGTTCAGCAGCTCCTTGAGTCCATCCTGTAGCAAGGTGCTCTGAAAGAGGCGCAGCTCCTCCTTGATGGCTTTAGGGTCCATGGTGCGGTGAAATCAGTGGCTGATGGACGGTACGAGATGGTGGCCACAGGTCCTTTTTGCACCCAGTCCAGGGAAGAAAAGGCAGCAAAGAAAAGTTCCCAGTCTGAAGCCCCCGCTTGCCTACTGCAATTTAATCCTCTCCCCTCTAAATATAGACACACGCCTGCCTCAGTCGGTAAGAATCCGGCATCGGCCAATTCTGAATGCGGAGTCCGACTCATGCAGCTGTCACAGACTGAAAGTAGCAACTGCGGTGTTCCGGGGTCTAGCCGAGTAGCATGATTCAGCCAACAGTGTTTAGTTGTGGCGAAATGGTAATGATGTCAAATTTCCAGGTTACATTATTCCTAGGATTGGGGGGAGGCATTTGGGAATTAAACAGATCCGTTCTGTATTCTAATGGCTTTAAAGGATTGCAGTTTGTTACTTTCATTCATGAACTTCCAAAATACAGTTAATTAACTTCCAGTATGATACCTCTCAATTAAAAACTTTGCAGTGCAAAATCCGAACATCTGCACTGTATACAGCTTAAAAGCACATTGTACATTTTAGTGTCAGGTTGGTTGAAATGAGACCCAAAAACGTTTTAGTAAGAACAGTCGAGAAGTGCAGCTGCTGTGCCTACAACAGCTGACAGACAGTTTTCTTCACCTATCAGCACTCCTCTTCGCCATGGTTTATTATTTAGGTCAGCTGACAGGGGGGCGGGACCAACTTCAAGCCCTGAATATAGCCACTTTGTTTGGAATTATCTCATACTTACAGAGTAGGCCAATCATCCCTGGAAAACTCATGTGACCTCAGTGACTACGTGAAGGTTGCTGGATACCCTAAAGATAGACCATTTCGGCAGGGGTGTCTCACATGAAATATCTGTGAAGTGTGAGCAGAGCGCAGTGTCACCTGTCCAGTGTTCGAAATGGATACATGTTTTAAAGGCTGTCCTGGCAACAGGAAGTACTTCCTCAGTTAATAGAAGGTACATATTAGAAAAGTCTTACTTTAGTCTTGTTTGTGGGTCATTCTTCAATTTGATTGGCATTTGGAAAAATAAATATATTTTCCAGATATTGTATGAATATAGTTGGTTGAGTCGCCTTGTCAGTTTGCTATTATGGTAGATGAATACATAAAATAATTTTTGTGATAACATTGTGCCTCCACACTTTTTAAAATAGTGTCTACAGATAGTTAAGGTGATCGATCCTTTCAAAAATGATTTCATAACCACTTCAAATAAGATGCATCTTTGTTTTTTGTGACTAAAACCTAGTGCCAATATATTTAGATACATTTGAGGATTCTGTAAACAAGTTAGAGTATCAAAGACTTGTTTAAATCCCATTTCTTGATAACTGTCTCTGGACAGAATTCTCAAAGCCTTTGTATTTTCTTTTTAATAGCAGATTTCTAAGGCAACAATGACAAGAAAAAAAAAGATCTACACATTATTGGTAAAATACTGTTTTTAATAACGTTTTTTTAATCTATACAATATGTTCACTGTTAAACATGTGAAAGAATAAGATATCTCTAAATCCTGAAAACATGTCACTGCTTTGTCCCACTGATGTGTAGCAGTGAAATCTGCTAGCCCCAAGGATTTTTACAATGAATACAAACAGATATTTGACAGTGTGAAAAGATATACATGTTTTCTTATTAAATAACAGTTAAATAAAACAGGAATGTTGTTATTTTAAAGAGTTTTCACGGTGTCAGAGTCAAGGAAAAATCAACACCACAGAAAGTCAGTAATCAACCT
Organism: Esox niger; assembly: GCA_016801105.1. Lineage (NCBI taxonomy): Eukaryota > Metazoa > Chordata > Actinopteri > Esociformes > Esocidae > Esox > Esox niger. The sequence goes on from JACXGJ010000313.1 coordinate 87,636, forward strand.
TGTATTCATTTAAAGGTTAGGCAGTTTAGTTACATTCAGCGATATTTAATTACCGTCTAGGAAAAGTCATTTGTCAGAGCATGATATGTTTGTGTGTCAGATACAGTATCTGTACTATACACTGTACAAGTGGGTGACATCTCAAAACAGAAATGGTCGTAGCTGAAAATACAAGACAAGTCTAAGTGTGATCGATGTTCAAACACGAGTACATTTGTCTTCAACAGAAACGCATGTCAGAAAAGCCACTATGAGGCAAGGCAACTTTCCACCAGTAGAGGGCACTATCCCCCTGCAGCAACCTTAAACTGGGGTGACACTCTACTTTCATGTGGAAAACTTTCCACTTAGGTTCTGGAATGATATACTTCACCAAATAAGACAAACATTAACAAAAAATATATTCACATAAACATAGATAAAAGAAACATAAATGCACTGAAATATCCCCAAAAATGTAAGACAAAACCTGGACCCCCTAAATACTGTATGAACGTATATAAACGTGTAGATATTTCACGGCAATAAATTGTTGGCTCCATTTACGAAAAGTAGACTGAGTGGATTTGACACAGGTTCTTCTTGGTTGTGACGTTATTTGTGCCAGTCGTTTCTGTTAAAACGTGTTAATCCGGGGACACAAGCAACATGAATAACATTACTGTAGGAAGATATAACGTCGCCAATGCTTCTATTCCTCAGGGTGAACAATGAAGCTATTACAGCTACGTTAACAACATAAAGCCAGTGATCGGCCGGAGGCAGTTGAGGTGAGACACGATGAACGTATTCTACAGATGCTATCAAAACAGTTAAAGACCTGTTTTGACACTGTAAGCAGTATATCTTTAATTAAACAGTAAGCTGTACTTTCTACTGTTTCTTGACTACATACCTGAGATAGAGTACATCAAGGAATCTCAACCTAGGGGACGATTCTTTGAAATGTCGCTCCTAACCTTGCCTGCCTTGATTATTCATTTGGATTCATATATATGATGAAATGGGGTGTCGTGAGTAATTCCATTTCTTTTAAATTGTATTAATGCAATGGACCCTCGATGCAAACCTTACCCACAATGCAATCTTCAAGGACATTTTCCCAATATGATCCCACCGGGTGGAAGCTGGATGCCCAGGCTAAATTCACTGAACATAAAACAGTGTCTCGGGTGGAAACCATTTGTGGACTGTTTCATTAAAGAATATGATATGATGTGCTGACCCGTCAGGTTGGATGAAAAATACATTTATGAAACATAACAAAATTGTAGGTGAAGTGAAAATTCAACTCAGTGACTGGAGTTGGAACAGGGACATGTGTAATAAGTGCTTAGTTTCATTAGGTAGATGATGGGAACTACAAGGTTGGGCGTGTCAAAGGAGCATTTATCCAGTAAGATCAATACGTTTTTCCTTCCACTTTGAAATAGATGGAGCCATGCAACATCAGTTCAGCAACTGACAAATGTCTATTTGTATCTCTGCAAGTGAGAAATCAGCCAGTGGGGACAAGGACTCTCAGCCTGCTTTAAATAGGACATGTGAAAACATTCACACAAAAAATCCTGAATACCCAACAATCGGAGCGCAATCGATGAAGGCGAGCTACACAGGAGCGTCTCTGCTCACCACGCATGTTCTCTGGCACTCCTCCTCGGTGTCAAAACGGTTCTGGTTCCCCTCACACCCTCCGTACCAGAACTGGGCACAGGCGTTGGCCTGCTTGTCGTAGTACCAGCGGATGTTGTAGTCCCGGCACGTGCCCTGGTCCAGGACTAGGGCACAACGAGGATCCAGGGGGGCGAACTCTGCCGGGAGAGGAAATGGTCAGAGGAGCCCCACTAAATTCAGCCGATCTAATTCGGCTTTCCAATACTATTCACTCATAAAAACATCTCCAACACTTAATTTTCACTTCTCTGTAGATCAGCAGCAAAACAGAAGCGCAACTGATTCAACTTCACTCACACTGGCAACAAAACAGAGAAATGTCTAAGTGAAGTGACTCCTCATGTACATGTCTGCCAGCTGAGTCCTACAAACCTTTAGGGAGAGCTGGTCGTTGTGCGGGCACTAACTGGACCGAGCCCGAGGACGTTCCGGATGAGGACGACGACGACGACGACGAGGAAGAACCTCCAGTACTGGAGGACGAAGATTCCTTGGAGGAGGAGGAGGACGTGTTGCGGTTTATCGTGGGCGTGTCCACGCGGCCCGTCGCCCTGTCTGGGGAGAGAAGGCCTCCCTTCTGCCCTCGGTCACGCGGCCCTGTCTGGATCAGACACACCGGGGAAAACACTAAGTACAGTCGCAAACCCAGCGTCAATTCATGACCAAACGTTAAGACACAGCCTTGGAGTCTCTAGTCCAGCAACAAGCCCAATGTCACTACTGGGACTAAATTTAGGCCAGGCTAGTTGCCAGGTGTGGTTTAGTTACCTCAAATATGTAATTAGTCAAAAATACAGCAGCCGTACAGAACAATACAAACTGGCAGTGGGGTTCTGACCTGTACTGTTGCCGAGCCTGGGTTGACAGGCCGAGCCTCGTCTAACCTGCCACCCTGACCGTACGTCTCCGTGTCGACGCCGGTGCCAGTTTGTCTCCCACCGTTGAAGTCCACGCGGTTGGTGGTGGTGTAGCCGTTGCCGTAGTTCCCGTTGCCCTGGTTCCAGTTGTTCCCATTCCTGTACCCGCCGTTAGTGAAGCCGTTGGTGAGGCGGTTGTATATCAGCGCACCGTTCTCATCTTCACAGAACTGGCTGACTAGTTTGGACTCCAGGGCTGAAGGAGACAACTGTGACATTATTTAGAGCGCAGGGCTGGTTTTCCATTGGCAACTGGTAGAAACATTTCTATTTAAACAGAACCAGTCAAAGGGTTAGACACACTCAACCATTTGCTTGAATTGGTGTTTCCAAACTTCTGACTGGTTCTTAATGTATAATGATATTCATTATTAATGTTACAATTGAAAACAAATAGTGTTATCATTTTATTATAAGTGATTGATTTATATAAAACCAATACTTGAAAGGGTGAATACAAAAAACAACATGGAAGGTGTTGGGAAACAGCAAATCTTAAAAGTGAATTGACTGTGTGAAACTATGTGGAAAGAGAACTCAGGGGTGTTTAGGGGACATGACTCGATGATTTGGTGCCCTCTTAGCATTCTGAGCCGTGGTATATTGGCCACACACCACGCCCCCTTGGCCACACGCCACGCCCCCTTGGCCACACGCCACGCCCCCTTGGCCACACACCACGCCCCCTTGGCCACACACCACGCCCCCTTGGCCACACACCACGCCCCCTTGGCCACACAACACACTTGTGCCTTATAGCTACAACAGCGCTAAGTCCTATAACTAGAGGGAAGGTGTCACTATCTGCATCAAAGACACAAACGTCAAAGCCACCCAGCATCCAGCCTCACCTGGCAGAGTGTTAAAGTCGTCAATGAGGTACACATGTTCCGTGTCGGGGTCTGAGGCGATCAGGTCCAGCTCCCTCAGGAACTCTGCCTGCGTCGGGTCGGAGCTGTTCACGATCCCCAGGGCGTACATCTCGATGTTGGCCGCGTGCGCCTCCCGCACCGCGATATCCAGCTTCAGCGGCTCCCTCTTGTCCGTCTGTCCGTCCGTGATGACTATGGCCACCTTACTGACCCCGGTGCGGGCGCTGTAGAAAGCGTCCTGGGTGGCCCTGCGAATGGCGGTGGCTGTGTTGGTGCCCTCCCCCATGTACAGGATCTTGCGAATGGCCTGTTTGACGTCCTGCTTGGTCACGTAGCGTGCCAGGTTGAACTCCAGCTTGACCTCCAGGCTGTAGAGAACCAGGCCGATGCGGGTAGCGTTGCGACCCACTGTCACGCGGTCCACCAAGGCCGTCACAAAGTCCTTGATGATTTCAAAGTTCTCAGGGCCCACGCTCTCCGAGCTGTCGATGACGAACACAAGCTCCATGGGCCGCTCCTTGCATTTGATGCCACAGCCTGGAAACAGATTGGGAGGATAAAAGACATGACAGAAGGACTGTTTTTGTTGTTTGTATTTTTATAATTAGTGCTTGTAGGTTATACTGAGAAGCAGATTAGGTTTTTACCGCAAATCTCCTTGATCATTTTAATGATGTCTTCTCTCTGCAAGTGAAAACTGATTGAGATGGAGACGAATTGCAATCTGAAAAATTCAAGTATGTCAAATCACGGCTTAGGACAGAAAACTCACAGTGAGTCCCATCTCCCCTTTAATTCCTGGTCTGCCCTGAAAGGAGGAAGTGGCACACAGTAAGGTATGATCAGTCCGCACTGTGTTACAGCATTCATCCAATAGATTTGCTGGCAGCCGAACATTAGAAAAGATGAGACAACCTGTATCAACTGAATAACCCTTCATTGGTTCTTAAAAGGGTGGTACTCACTGATTGTCCGGGAACGCCGGGGTCACCCAAATCCCCTTTGATGCCCTTCAGTCCCCGCTCCCCTCCGGAGCCGCGGTCACCCTGTCACGGAGTCCGAAAACACAAGATCAGACCAGGGAAAAAAGGCCAACTAGACTGCCGTTAAAACCACGCTGTCCTCACCTTGGCGCCTGAGAACCCTTCCCCTGGTGGTCCCCGAGGGCCCGTCACACCTTGAGACCCTGCCTCACCCTTTAACAATCCACCAAAAAGCACTGGATTATTGCACAAGCTCAACTACACAACTTCGATTACAATATTTTTCATGTGCTTGCATGTTTCTAGAAACTGTACAAGTATCATGCAGGAAACCAAGCCCAGGCTACCTTGGGCCCCTGTATGCCCTGTCCAGGTGGACCTGTTGGCCCTGGGGGTCCTGGCCGTCCTACGCCACCCTAGAAACGAGCACAGGTTGTACACTTTTAGTAGCATTTCGTCACGCTGTTAGCGAACACACAACACAGGAAAGGGCCCCTGTTATGGACCGGCCACGCTAATGCTAATGTAGCTAAACAAAGGTAGCAACTTCTTCACAAACACAAACATTGGCTTGAAGTGAACCAATGTCGTAGGGAAGGGGAAGGCTGTTCCCGATTAGTCAGTTTCACGGCCTGAGTGTCCCCGGCTTTACTGTCCGACATGTAGATGACCGAACCTACGGCTGTGAGACCAGACCTGTCTGCGGCTGGCTAGGTACACGAAACGCCTGGAAAGCAATCTGGATTTCCTTTCCAAAAGCACACTAAAAAAGAGGTGTTGAATGTTCTTCAGTGGTCCAGTCTCATTCCATATTTAAAGTATCAAATTTAAGACAAGATTTGAGTATTGCTATTCATCTATGATTTTTAACCAACATTTTACTAAATGTTGGGTAAATTATTTTTGAAAGGATTCACAGCTGAAGAGGTTGGCAAATGTGCCCATCCAAGAAGGTCCATCCTCTGGGGCGTGATATCTTATCTCAAAATCCCCCCAACCACCCCTGACCTCTTCCAAAATGTACTTTGTTGCTTTTGCAGATCTATAGATGACAAAAAAATGGGAGTCCTGGAATCCCCTTCCTCGTCCTCCAAATACATACCGGAAGTCCTTGAATTCCCTCGCCTGGAGGACCTGGCAAACCCGGCAAACCCCTGAAGCCAATATCACCCTAGATGGGAACAACACATGGATATAAACCAGTGTAAACTGCTAATTAAGTCTTCTGTCACCACCCATGTCACCTCATCCCCATTAAAGCCCCGCTCCCTGGATTCTAGCGGGTGCTACTTTTAGTGGATGCTAAGATTTGTCCTCACATCTGCATTGAAACATTTGTGAAAATACTGCCGGTGTAAGATATGAATGTGTTTCGCAATATTCAAGAAGTACTACTTGGCGTGTAATCGAATATAAAATACTTCAGCCTTTATCTCCAGAGGCCACTGTGATGAAAGCTAGACTAGGCTTGCTGGAGTTCTGTTACGTTGCTCGCTTATTGAATGTCAAAGGTTTACAATAATAAGAATCTTTGAGTATGAGTAAGATGACTAATGGGAGTGTAGAAAGGTGTGGGAGATGACTTACTGTTAGATCAATAAAAATACAATGCCTTTCTGTGATAACCAACCTAGGACAGCTAAACATGTTGCTCTACCAGCCTCTTTACATATTGGGTCGGAGGTCAGGGTTGCCGGCCACAGAATGGTTCCTCACCTTTGGTCCCTGGATTCCCTGCCCCTCTGGGCCTGGTTCCCCCGAAGGCCCCGGCACGCCACGGAGTCCCTAGAAACACAGACTGGGGTCAACTCTGTCACAACGCATAGTGGCCGAAACACATGAAGAGTCAGCGTTCTCACCATAGGGCCTGGATATCCCTCCCCTTTGGGCCCGAATGGACCCGATGGACCAGGGTCTCCACGGTCACCCTGAAATGCAGTGTAAGGATTCAAATGTAAAAAGTAAATCTATTAAAAATCCACCGGTAACTCCCAGACAGGGGGGCTTGTCTTCGTTGGGTCTTACTTTGGGTCCAGGCAGCCCGTATCCCGTCTCCCCTAAAGCTCCAGGTAAGCCTGGGGGACCGAGATCGCCCTGAAACAGAAAGAGCCCCACACTGTGTTTAAACGACAGAGACAACTACGTAATAAAGCCTATCTCCATGGTGACCCATAGGGCCGTTACCTTGGGTCCCACGATGCCCCGCCCCGGAAGTCCAGGCATGCCCAGTCGACCTGGTACCCCAGGCTCCCCCTAAGACAGGTCGGAGGTGAGAGGTTAAACGGACAACATTACGAATTGTGGACGGATGTCATGTGAGGAGCGTGTCCAGACCTTTGATCCGGACGGTCCCGCGATTCCAGGAGGCCCGGCCAAGCCTCGTATGCCTCTCTGTCCCTGGTCGCCCTGTCCAGGGGGAGAGATCGGAGCGACAAAACCGACTGTCAACAAAAACCTCAGCAGATCACCGCTCTATTTACTGGGCAACCGTAGAGGAGCTACAAGAAACGGCAACGCGAGGCGACGTGACGATCTTCTTACCTTCTCACCCTGGATGCCAATGCCCGGGTTTCCCTCTGGCCCCCTCAGACCGGCCACACCCGTCTCACCCTGTGGACGGACACATGCAAAGACGCACGGGCGAAGCAGATCAGTCCGATGGTTGGTCACGTCAGAGTCGCTACACGATGACCAAGACGCTGCCAACTGTAATGTACCTTCTGTCCCGGCGCCCCGTCTTCACCTGGGAGACCAGGGAATCCAGCCAATCCAGATGCTCCTGGCTCGCCCTGAACAGAGACCATTGGTTGTCTGTCTCTCGGCTACAACTACAGATCCAAATGTCACACCCAATGTACGGGCGGACGCCAAAATAGTCTATCAGCGGTTGAGTCACCTTAGCTCCCGGTTCACCAGCCCCTCTCTCCCCGGTCGAACCAATCTCCCCTGGTAATCCCTGGTCACCCTAAATGTTAGAGGAGCAGGAGGTGACGTACACACAAACATCTGCATTACAGCCACAGCAGCATTAGTGCCCTAGTTTTGCAGTGACACACACACACACACAGTCACACACACAATAGAAAATGTAATGCTCTCTCACACCTTGGGCCCGGGGTATCCGTCTCCTGGTGGCCCCCTGCCTCCCGGCGGTCCCCTGGGGCCCTCCACACCCTGCAATCACCAGGCAGTGAGTCAGTCCTAATATCTCGGGGGTGACACCTGGTAATCACCGGAATAACGGCCAGGTAGGCCTACATACCTTCTCTCCCTGAATTCCCTGCCCGGGTTTGCCCATAGGCCCCGGAAAACCCGGCGTGCCGAAGTCCCCCTGCGGGCAAGAAACAGCAGGTCAGAGTGGATGATAGCACCGTAGATAAAGTCTCTCAAACACATGTCACATTCAATGCATTCCCATGACTGGAACATACATGGGTTCGAATGATAATTATTGCCATTAATTAAAGTAGTGCTGTAGTTGTATTGTGCCAGTTCCTCCACAATTATTTCCATACTGAGCTAATTCATGTTGTGTGCCTTTACACGGGCAACCAAGATAACCAACTCAGGAATGAGTGACCTGTCTTTGCCTGGCCGATTCAAGGTCAAATTGGTGTCAACAGAGATGTTAGAAAGTCCAAGATGTCAAGATACTGCAGAATGCGGTAACCAAAATCTCTGTCAACACAGTAGGAAATAATCACGCTGAATTATAGCTTTAATGATACTACAGAAGTCCCCACCATTACGCTAACGATGCGAAGATGAACTGAGCCAAGAACAAACCCCTTAGGCCGAAATGAAAATGACACCCATTCCAATTAACGTTGTAAATCTGTTGTCAGAATAGTCAGCTATGATAATTGGAAACATAATTTTGCATATATACTGCATCATGGCACGTCAGATCATCAGAGTGGAAATGACTGAATATCTGACGCTCACATAATCCTCACATAGAGTCCTGGTGTCCTATTGAACCACTACTGTCTGTCCACCTGACTGGACTGTTAACATGGGTTTGAATGAGGACAGTGTAAGAGACCGAGAGGAGAGGATTCTGAGACCCAACCTTTTAAAAAGGCCTTCAATTCAACCCGTAAACGTTCACACGGCTACAGGCCTTTTCACCCAGTGTGATCGGTCAAGAAGTGTCTCGTATATAAACACCGGTCTGAATGACAGAGGCACCAATACATGTCTAGGTTTTTTACCGGTTTCTGGAGTGCACTGCGTGTTTGTGTGAAGGCCATTCGCTCCTGCAGCTGTTCTTATTTACGGACTGTAATGTACCTTGTCTCCTTTGACTGCATCACCGGGCTGTCCCCGGGGCCCCCTCTGACCCTCCAGGCCTCGGTCCCCCTGCGGAGAGACAAACGGCTCTTTTCAATACTCCAGTCTGTCCCGCTTTCGGCTGGATTACACACAGCCATCGCGCACACTGTTGTCGTGAGAGAATTTGAGATATTCTCTCTCTTGGATACGCAACACGACGAGGCTGTGAAGGCCAAACTGAAACGTGATTGGGAGTGTGTTGGGTTTTTAAAACTCCTTCAAACGTCTTCCCTGCCTTGCATGCAATCTAAGATGTCGGGACGCCAAAGGGCATGTGAAGTAGAACAGCACTGGTGGGGTTGGTAACCACGGCGACAACCAGAAATACTTACAGAGGGGGGGAATAAAGAAGACTGAGACAATAGTCAAAGTTGATTTAGGGAGGAAGAGAGGACAAGACAGGAAGAGTGCTGTATATCCGTGCCACACTGTTGGTCAACATGTCCAATATATCAGAGTTTATTTCGGGTGATGTGAGAGCACAGTGACATCATTAGAATAAGCAGCTCCTAGGGTCATACCAGCACCTGATAGAAAATACGTTAATCCCCTGTAATCCTACATTTTACTGCTTCACCCCAGCAGGTGTTGATGGGAAGGGTAGAAGTGAAAACCTTTTCAGTTCTTCTGATTCTGAAGCTTGTCAGAACTTGCGTTTCGCACTGGAGTTTCACCGCAGCTTTGGAGGCGCATCTGTGTTTCTGGGGGTCAATCGTGATGCATGGAAGTAAAAGCGAGTAGAAGCCCTTAGGCCCTGATAGTAGACGCTTCTGGATAAAGGAAACTCGCTCTGTAATTCTCTCCAGAGTAAAACAACCAGACACGCACAATATCTGTGAATGTTTTAACTTTTCAGTGGACTGAAGGGGTTTCAGTGGAATTACCACAACTATTTTGAGTGGAAGTTGCCAATTAGAGAATAAATAAGTCAGTGTGGTTCCTAGGCGCATCACCAAAAACAACAGATGACTGACACGCGTTATCCACATCTGCCAATGGAATGGTAATGTTTTCCCTGTTGCTATGCAGGCAAGCTCAATAAAACAATTGTTGTCGTAGCGCAGACCTCTATATGTGGATTCAGTTACATAATTACAACCTTTCCATTGCAAGTTGCAACAGGGACGCGGTACAGTGTAACATGTTGTCTTTACGGAGGCAAAACACGAGCCAATTCAGTTTGCCGTACACCAGTAACACCTCAGTTCAGAGGAAGTGCCGGAGCAGGACCAATGGGGAAAGATCTGGCTTTGGACTCATGTGGACCGCGTGTGCGCCAACGGGCCGGGAAGAGCAGATGGATTCACTCATATAGTTTCAGCTGAGTGTCTAACTCCTTTCATGTTCAACCAGGGTTCTGGGGAGCTTCTCTGGGTTTTCCAGCCCAGGGGCAGCATTGGGTCATCTGCGGTCCTTTTATACTCTGCAGGCAGCAGCTCAGCGGTGTAAGAGAAGCAGATTAATCATTGAATCCACAAATCCATTGAATGTCATGCTTAATCGATGTAATTCAGACGAACGACGTTTCCGACTTTTACGGCTACAGATCTGAGGCCCAGACAGGGACTCAAAATTGGCTCATCGCAAACTGAAGTACGTCTGCCAACGTACAGCATAACATATCCAGCCAGGTGCTGATAGAGCGAACAAGACGAAACGTTGTAAAGGAGATGAATTATGAAGTGAATGAGATGACAGGAAATACCTTCGGCCCGGCGAAGCCCTCACCCATTGGGCCCTTCTCTCCCTGGACGCCCTGTGGCCCTTGAGGCCCCTGTGAAGTTAAGCACACAAACCAACTTACGGTGAAAGTCTTCAAAAAGCGTAGATCTGTCGCATCTACCAACACAATGGGATCGTAGCCACTGAAATAGCTTTGATACACAAGAATCGGTGCGACTGGCGTTGTGAACATCTGACAAGGAATACGCGCTCATCACGGTCTTGCTAACTCACTGGTAGTCCAGGTTCTCCTAGACCCGGTGGCCCTGGAGGTCCATGTCGCCCCTGGAAACCCACATCACCCTGCAGAGAAAACCGATCCCCTTCAAGGTGAGACCGTGGTTTGGACCACTATGTGTTCACCTCATTTACAAAAAACCTGGAAGACGGGCTAATACCTTTGGTCCAGGAAGACCGATTCCATTTTCCCCTTGGATTCCAGGTGGTCCAGAAATGCCCCGCTCACCCTACATGGCACAGAACCGTGCAGGAACACACACACACACACACACACACACACACACACACACTTTATTGTTTTTTTCCTTACATGTTTCCCATGAATTAAATGAATTCACTGGTGGAAATCACTATTGGTAAAAGCTATTATTCAAATATAAGCATTGAGTCAGCATGCTGTTCTAGGACAAAGAAAACAGCGTGAGCGGAGAGATGTGGTATCCCAGTAGGTAGGTTAGCCATGTTGCATACAGAATGTGTTTCGCTGCCTTTTACAACATGTCGGGGCGAAGACGGCAGACGGTCATTCAACTGATCTTAGATGACAGTCAAACAACCAACATGAACATTCTTTCAAAACAATTAAGCCCCCGAACACTTCACTGGAAGTGTGGGCGCATGTCAGAGTGGGCTGGGACGTTGTCGGGCCGGGGGGAATCGAGGGGTAACGGAGAAGTTTGAAAAACAAACTGACAAGGTAATAGCAGGTTTATAGTTTATAGCCCCCTTAAGGGTTCTGTGTTGTTCACACATCGTCTAATGAACAATACTTAGCCAATAATGTAATCATTCAACAGATGAATGCACACATGCTTTGGTCATTCATCTGAGTTGCGCCTCAATTGAATCAGTTGATGGACAGATCCGGTCCAGTGAGCATCATGCTAAATGGCTTAGCCTCAGCGAGCTTTACCTCGCGTAGTCTGGGTAACCCAAATCTAGGCCACAGGGACTATCCAGGTGAGGTTATAGTGACTGTTTTTGATGGAGGTACTATATAAATGGCAACACAACTACCTTAACTGTTTGAATTATACCAAACAGAAGCCAGCAAGGTGGAGATCAGAGGTACACTTCAAGAACTAGAACAAGTATGTTAGATGGCGTCTTATCTTTAATCAAACAATGTCAATGGTTTGGCCTGGAAAACGTTGATTTTGATGAGCCACATTCTGGCATGTCTGCTGCTGATTTTATTTCAACTTCAAAGGTGTCGAAAGTTTGATTGAAACTAGATCCATTGTTGCCTGAGGTTAGATTTTAGAGACACCGAACACCTCAGTCTGGCAGTGGGACTGCTCATGGGACCGAGTTAAATGCAGCTTTTCACAGAGAATCCAATCTAGAGTAACTGTGACGGTTGCTCAAGGGCACGACAGATGTTTCAATACGTGAGCTCTGGGATTCAAACCGGCAACATGTCTATTACTGGCCACTTGGGGAACAACCAGGACATTGCCGACAGTGATACTGTAGTCGCTGTCCTTTTCTTCAATCACAAACCAAAGAAAGGTGGAATCCAAAACAGACTCCATCAACCCAGACCGAAAAGATGTAGACACACACTAGTGTGTTAGACAAAGCAAGGGGAAATCTTTGCGGTGAATGGACAAGCAAGGCAGACAGTCTGTCATAAATGAGTTACTTCCTCTTCCATCCTAAGGGCCAACATGGCCCCTCAATTTGATTTATGTGAATGACACATGCAGTTAATAAAGAGGCATTGAGAATGGAATAACTCACTTTTTTCCCAGGGGGACCCTCTGGGCCAATATCCCCATTTGGACCAGGTAACCCCTGAGACGGGACGGAAAACAGGGTACTCAGCAAATGGACCATTATGTTTAAAACGTGGAGGGAAGATTAAAAGACTGTAGACAGTAATGGGCCTGTCAGTGACTGATCCTTGAAGCTAACTTGTGGGGCTCACCTGCAGCCCTCTGTTTCCCCTGGTGCCAACTGGCCCCTCTGGCCCCTGGAGAAAGAGTGTCAGTCAGTTCATGTCAAACATATGAGACTCAGTCAACTCACACAGTACTTTAGTTTGGCTTTGGCCCCATCTGCCCGACTGTAGGACTCATTCATGTAGCTAGAGGAGACACTTTGAGCCGTCGCTATCTTGCCACGGAAACACGTTTTGCGCCCTCACGTGGGCAGGGTTTTGAACAGTGCCACAGAAGTGTTGTCATTTAAAAAAGATAAGTATTAAAGTTTTACTGAACACCAAGTAATTATAACAATAATAATAAAACTAAATAAAACAGTATAGTTGATCACATAAACAACATTGTACCCTGTCTCCTTTAATTCCAGGCATGCCACATTCTCCTCTGTCCCCCTATAAGGAAAGATAAGCAGATACATCAGATTAATGGTAAATTTTATTACATAATCATGAAATACTCAGAGGCATATTGATGACGTCTGGCAATTTAAACTATACCTGGTCTCCTTTGTATCCTGGCTTTCCCTGAGAGTTATAACAAAATCTGGATTAGCCCGGAGACAGTGATCAAAATCGTTGTCACCAAACACACAAAAATTCTCTAAAACTGATATTCTAACAGGACTTATGTACCGACCTCTATCCCATCTCGCCCAGGAAGTCCACTCAGCCCGCTCTCACCCTGAAAAAGAGAATCGAGGTTTTGAAAACAGCATTTCAGCCAGATTGACGGGGAATAAGACGTACAGGCAAAGCAAAACTGCAATACCTTTGATCCTTTTACACCTGGGTTTCCATCATCGCCAGGGCGACCCTTCTTGCCCTGTGGACGGAGGATAAATCTCAACAGAATGGTTTGGCCCAAAAGAAACCCAAGTCAACCAGGCTGCTAACAGTTTAGTTTCCTCCCGTGATAGTTTGGCTGGCCCCACGCTTGTCCTCCGCTTCGCAACACATGCAATTTCCATCCTTGACAACTTTTCAACCATGGTGAGCAAAAGGCAATTGTTTAGCGCGATTTCAAGTTAGCTGTGGTTTGATTTTACAGTACGTTATTAGACTGGTCCAGGTCCGTTGAAAGACGATTTCTTCAGGCGAAAGACTACAATCAGCTGTTTCATGTTCTGGCTTGACTCCAGAACTCGAATGGCCTCTGAAGTGTAACAACAAATGTAAATGTATGTAATCTACAGCAGGATTCGTCAAGATTTTGTCAAGTCAGCACCAGCTCCATGATGAAGTGAAATAGGTATGTGAGGCATTCCCTATACTCGCACCGCTCCAGGGAAGCACGCTGGAACAACAATACCTTTAACAACTTAAATTACAAAAGCCACCTAAAGCCCTTTCATTATCTCTAATATTAACCTCATGCCTGTATCTGTCTGTTGCTATCGGGCTATGTGAGCTTAGCAATCTCCAATGGTTGCGAACCATTGCTGCAGAGCCCTCCACCCCACCACGCTAAAATCGTTACTATTACTACATGATTTCACAACTAAATGATAGAGGCAGATAATGTTAATATTGATTAGCACTTTGAACCGTCGCCTTCCTGCCACTGACACTTGTTGGATTGTTGTGTTTTTTGTTTCACGCCCGCCCTCGTGTGGGCAAGACAGGGGTCAGGGGTGTTGTAATTTAAAAAAGGTATTCCTGTTTACTGACCATTACGCACCTGCAGGTCGAAAACTTCGCTGCTAGCTGCTGTTGGACCTGTAATGTTAGATCTATCCAACGTCTCACGCTTCTGCGACTCGATAACTTTACTAAAGACGTTTCTCAAGGGCACATATTTGTGTACTGCTTTTCTTTCCTCTGAGTGAGATATATTTTGACGTTCCATATTAGTTTTGTTACTTAAGCTAGCTATTTTCCACAGCTCAGATCCTTAGTAAACGAGCCGACACGATGCGATTTCATTCTGCTTGCGATCTTTTTTCTAAGATAACCTTGTTATGGGCCCTCTGATTGGCTGCCATGGGTACACCGAACCATCACCCATTTCAATTCTATATAAGGGGCATTTTTGGAAGTAAATGGCCGTTTGGGTATCATAGGAAGTTTGGTTTCATAGCGGGCTGGTATCTCAGTGTACTGACGTCGAGGCGGGGTCAGGTTGATGTTGGTCACGATTTGACTTACCGCAGGGCCTCCTGGTCCCCTCTCTCCCTTCTCGCACGCACACGTCTGGGCCAGAGGACACTTCACACACAGGGGGCGCAACGGAAGAAGGTCAGACGAGCAGTTGATTTAAAAGAGATTACAGAGAATGTGATCAAACTTTGTAGTGTCTAGATGAACTGGCGTCATTAATGGAACTTACCCCCTCATCCGCCAGCTCCGTCTGAAATGAGAACAACGCGTCATTGGTCAGAATGTGAGAGTTACTCAGATCTGATAGGGAGACAAATAAGTACAAATCTGTCTTACATGGCAGTGATAAGGGAGAATGAAGACACGTTGCAAATGTTTGCTGACATTTTTCTATTCTGTAGTAATTCTATTACCATTCCTACTGAACAGATGTCTCTGGCATTGTTATCACTGATGAATAAATAGATCCAGGTGTTGCGCCCAGGTGTTGATATCTTTTAGATTTTCTGTCTGTCATTTTGCCCAAGGCTCTCATCTAGACGGTTTTACATCAAACAGGATTAAGATTTCTGCCTAAAGGCAGGACAGATTTTACACATTTTGGTGTTGGATTGGCGATAGGAACGAGCAAACCATTTGGTTTCTGGTCCTTCACAGTAATCATCTGCTTGGATTATTGACTGGCATTTAAGTTATACTATTGCCCCATTCATATGGGCTTGGGCAAAGGTTTTTTGTGGCAGATAAAGTTGCTCATTTTGGGAGTGGTTCTCCTGTACTGACAAGTTACTCCTATAACCCTCTACAGGGAGCTCTTTGGGGGGACTTCAGCAAGATTTGGTTGTTGGGTTCCCCGTCTCCCAGAAAATCTTTTAAATGGCCTCCCGCATACAAATAAAAAAAACTTTGTATAGCTCATATCTGCACAACCTCCTAATCAACCTGATTAGATCATCTGTAGACCCCCCCCCCACACACAAAAACGTGACTGTTGCCAAACTGTGTTTTTTTCCCAGGCATGTTTTTGTTTAATATGGACATGAAAGCCAGCTGGAGTCGGGATGGTCGAAATTCCACAGCCAATACACACAAACCACATGTAACGGTCAAAAAAACATCTCAGAACATCCAAAGTATATTTCCGTTTGCACTGAAGCATCTGAAGCCAACACAGAGAGCCTGTTTATTCTACCCGAGAGAGGGCTGAATCTAAACCCACCAGAAACAGAAGCATACCAGGGATTAAAGACCAAGCTTCTGGGACAGACAGTGTTATGACATACAGATGCTGACTGAAAAAGGATGAAAGTGTTGGGGTGCTGGGTGCCTGGATGTAACTAGAACCGGACTATAAAGACCTTGCTCAAAGCAGATGGAGCTGATGCAAAGCACCCAGTTTATGTGCTGCACTCAGGTGTCAGATTTGACCAGCAGATTTTCTTGATCACGTTTTGACGTCTAATATTCGTAATGACAATTGGTTGAGTCGAGTAGCGTGTGTGGGGCTCGTTGAGCACTCAAGCCACGCAAGCTGCTTGCAGCCATGTGTTCCACACTTAATTCAGAACAGATCCTATAGTTACACAAATCCTGAACTCATATTGTGTCTCCTGAGCTACATCAAAGGATGAATGTCCTTCCTACTCTATATGCAGTTTTAGTTCAAATTAATCAGGTTACAATAGGTTTAATACTGATTTCGCAGACGGATATCGTAATTTCTGCAATTATTTATGTCAAGTGAAGACGGAACGAGGTGCTAGAGCAATAACAGTAGATCCAAAGAACAAAGGCACTGGGTTTGTGATGACAGAGGGAACCACAACCAGGAAGTATTGCAGCAACCACTTTGCAGGTGTGGCAAGTTCAAACCACACAGGTTGCTGAATAAATATTCCAACTATGTCTTGGTCCAAGATTGTTATCTTGATCATTATACATGAATCCTTTTTTATTGACAAGGAAAAAGTATTGCAGGTCTCTGCAAGAGCAAGCCTGGATAGAGGGTTTAGCTCAAATTAATGTGCATCTATTTCTCATCCACACGTTTAAGATGCTATGGCAAGCCTTTTTAACGTATATTTGTACAAATAATTATATCAAAAAATACTTTTTTTTTAAATGTATGAATATATGTTCAATTGGTTTGCCTTAGGACACAGCTTGCTGTGGATACATCAATGATATTCTTAGCAAACGTGTCTCAGGTTCACCTGTTTTGACGAAGCATGGTCTGCCATTCTGATGGCCAATGTAAATCCCCACTCAGATTTAAGACAACATGCAGGCATGCAAACTACAGCGAGACTGTTTAGACACCCGAACAGTCTTTAGTAAAGATGAGGGAATAGATATTTCCGACAAAAGAAAAACAAGCAAACCGCGTGACAACGCGTCATGGCGTTGCACTTACGATTTCCTTGATGACCTTGTCCACGATGCCCCTGTCTTGCAGGTTATGGAGGTAGCGACTGGGCGGGGAGCTAGCCAGCAGCCGGAGCTGAGCCACGTTCGTGGCCTCGTTTGCCGCGGGTGTGATGCCCACTATGAAGAACCTCACACCCTGGTTCTTGGCGTCGGCCAATGCGGAGAAGATGTCCGGGTTTCTAGGGTGCGACACGCCGTCCGTTAGCATTATGGCCACCTTGATGCTTCCCGGGCCCGACTCATTCAGGTACATCTGTGTCAGGTTGGTGATGGCGTAGGTGGTGTAGGTGCCGTGCCCGATGTATGCGACTGGCGCGATGCGGGACTTGAAATTCGCCACGCCGCGCCACTGCTTGAAGTTTTGCTCGATGATTACGTCGCTACTGTACTGCAGGAGGGCGGCCCGAGAGCTGAGTCCCCGGCCTGTCTGGAGCCGGATGCCCGGCAGACGGTCGACCACATCTGTGGTGAACTTCTTCTCCTGGGCGTGGTTGTCTTTTGCACTCTCAGAGCTGTCAACTAGAAACGCCAGCTCCAGGCTGCAGTCTTCTAGCACTGAAAACCACAAAGACGGTTTAATGTTTTCGCCATTGATCACACAAGTTACACAAGAGGCATGACTAGCTAGCTAGTATTAAACTAGGTAAAACTTGGTCCTTTGTCATGCCCAGGCTAACACCAAAGACATTTCATTGATGTCGTAGCTCACAAGGCACGACATTAGGTGGTTACATGAATGTACATCAGTGATTGGTAGAACCTAGAACCCAGAACCTCTGAAATGCTTCAATTCTTTGTCATCAGTTTCAGTTTTTTGTTGAAGACTTTTAATGAGGATTCCTTTCCATCAGTACTTCCATTAAATGGTATTTTCACACCTTATTTTTGTGGAGTATTGTATACTCACCGCTGTATAATATTTTCTAGTCTTGTATCGTAGTAATTATTTATAGCATTCCCAGCTTTGTTGAACGCTTGAAATTTGCAGTTGCCAACGGCAGGTGGAATTACTATTCAGGTATTCTTATTTTCTCCTGCTTCCCTTGGATTGGCCTTGTCCACAGTGAATGTATTCGCTGCTCTGAACAAAAACAATGTCTGCCCTGGCCAGGGAAACTGTTAAGCAAATGTATTTCCTGAAGATCTGATTGCAAGTTCAATATAACAATACAGTTGTTAAACTTAACGAATAAAATTTTGGTTCAGGCGAGTGGTTGTGTTTTACAGGATCCTGATTGATCATCCATTGACAATTTACACACTGTTTTTTTACTACAGCAGCCAGGGTGAGATCCTAGGGACAGTGTTCATCATTTGTCAAGGTGGCGTGAAATCTGGAGTTGTACCATAACTTTAACTGTGAACTGATTCATGTCTGATCTCTTAAAGGGAGCATGAGACAAAACAGCCACCAGGCATCCTAACCAACGGTCTTCCTCAAGTTGTAAGGCGCCAATCCAATATACACCAGGAATAAATCACATTTATGTCCCAGGATGCATGTCATTGAGAGAATGTGCCCGGGGACCCGCAGCTCTCTGTGTAAATTAAACAATCATGGAACCAAGCAGTCACCACAAAGATAAATGGTTTTCCAAGCCTAGTGAGATAAAAACATTTCTTTTTGTGCACAGTCTTGCCTTAAACGAAATCACACACATTTTCAGTGTTGAAAACGTCAGTCAATTCTGTACTACAACAAAGCTTGTTTGTTTCTTTTAGAGTGTATCGATAATTTGTTGACCGAGAACACTGGCCATTACCCGTTATGGCGTTGGTCGTCAGAAGCTTGTTCTTTGCTTTCCTGCCAACAGTCCTCTCGTCATAATCATCGTCATCGTCCTGAGCCTGGAGACTGTAGAGTCCACAGAGCAACAGGAACCAGGGCAGAGTGGGTGACATTACCACCTCTCTCCTGGGAGTGGCAGAGGGACAGAATGAGGAAAAACAGCCAGGAAGGCAGAAAGAGATCCAGGACAGTTAGAGGGCTCAGGCTGAAACTTGTCTCACATGCAAATTTGCGCCCCGTCGCATTGACTCAACATTGGAAGTTGAACCCAAAAGTGTCATTAATTCCCATCATGATCCGCCAAACTGATTTAACATACTCACAACGCAGGGCTGCAGGCTTAGGTTTCTGTCAGGACAGGTAACGGTGAAGCGAGATAAAAAAGAGGATCAGTGAAACCGATGGAGGCAGAGAAAAAGAGACAGGTTCCAGAGGTGCCGCTGGTTCAAGTTTCTGTCAGACTCCTGTTTTTGTCCGGCTCCTCCGGTGTCCAGACGGCAGAAGTGGGCCAGGATCTCCGCAGTTTGGCAGCGGTGATTGGAGGGTCTGCTGGGTTCTGGGCACCGGCTCACACTGAGCTCCCTGAGTTATCTTCGGTTGCAGCCGTCCTCGAGCAGACAGAGAGCAGAGTGGGGGTAGAACCGGCCCCCATTCACCCGGTCACTCCATGTTTGGAGAGGGTGTGTCAGGCTGCTATGCTGGGGGGGGGGAGTTGCAGGTGAGATACCATTACTTTACTAATGGTATAATGTAATTTTTTGTCCAGACCTGTCAGTGGGTGTCGTGGTGCTGTCTCCGTGCTAAAACAATAAAGGTGGCGATTTCTTCAGTTTACAGACTTTTGTCGGCTTTTGTTTTTATGCGTTGTAGTTTTCACTTGTGATCCAGGGTGAATTCTAATGTCTGCCCCTCATTCAGCTGATGTCTTATTCTGGAAGGCTTCTGGTAAAGAGAGAATTCCCAAAGCCTAACCCACCACAACACCAGAGTGTTTTTGATATTTATTTTCAGGCAACACACCTTGCAAGCACGATGGGGGTTAAGTGACCTTAATGTGAAGGCATCACAGACCAGACCTCTGGTTGGACTGGATTTAAATGTCAGTCGAACTACTAGAGTAAATAAAACAGTTCTTACAAAATCAATCACTTTCATGCAATAAACTGTCAGAATGAAAACCCTAATGTATGTTTTATGTAAAGAAGAATTTAAGAAATTCTGCAAAGTCCAACAGTAAGTGATTAGTTAACACCAACCACCAGTTTACATTGTGTGTATGGATAACCGTTTTATTTTAGAAGTTTATTTTGAATTCTGTCTCACACTGTGATATTTAAAAATGCTTTACTGCATGAATATAGAAATGCAATGAAAATCCAAACTAATTGCTACTGTAAGCTACCTCTGTGCCAGAAAGGGAAATCCCACAGCTCGACTCCAGCTGGGCAGAGAATTTCCAACCTGGAGGTAGAAAGCAGTAAAAGGTGAACTGCCACACAAGAATGCTGTTGTGAGAAATAGGCCAGCTCAGATCTGGTTCAGATACCTCCCCTTTTCACGCCAAGGCATATGTTAGGGTCTTCCTGACACTTATATCCTGCTGATCTAACCCGAACCCACATCTTATATCCTGCTCATCTAACCCGAACCCAGCTACAATGCCCCACACATCTTATATCCTGCTGATCTAACCCAAACCCAGCTACAATGCCCCACACATCTTATATCCTGCTGATCTAACCCAAACCCAGCTACGAAGTTCCCCACTTCTTATAGTCCGCTCATCTAACCCTAACCCAGCTATGACGTTCCCCACTTCTTATAGAACTCTCATCTAAGCCAAACCCAGTTACGAAGTTCCCCACTTCTCATAGACCACTCATCTAACCATAACTTAGCTACAAAGTTCCATACTTCTTATATCCTGCTCATCTAACCCAAACCCAGCTACAAAGTTCCATACTTCTTATATCCTGCTCATCTAACCCAAACCCAGCTACAAAGTTCCATACTTCTTATATCCTGCTCATCTAACCCAAACCCAGCTACAAAGTTCCATACTTCTTATATCCTGCTCATTTAACCCAAACCCAGCTACAATGTTCCACACCGGACAACATTTGGAAACTGATCCAACAACGTTGCCCTGCGGGGTGTCCAGATCATGGCATATACCAGTACAGTATATTAAGAAGTATAGGCAAGTACATAAATTCAC
The DNA here is from genome assembly GCA_016801105.1 of Esox niger. Lineage (NCBI taxonomy): Eukaryota > Metazoa > Chordata > Actinopteri > Esociformes > Esocidae > Esox > Esox niger. The sequence goes on from JACXGJ010000313.1 coordinate 108,855, forward strand.
ATGTTGCTGACAGCTGATGACAAGATTTTGACATAGAGTCAAACAGCCAGGTGGATGAAATCATCAACCTGTGGCATCTCTGCACATTCTTAACACATACTTCATGCACTTCACAATGTGCCTGCAATCTGTTCAGGACTGACACTGCGTTTGACTTCTTAACCCCTCAGCCAGGCACCTGAAATTTGCTCTGGAGCTTTTACCTCTAAATGCTAGATGATGGTTTGTGTCCTTAGCCCAGCTTTGTGTGCTTGTGGGGGATAACAATGCTGAAGTGGCAAATCCAATGTGATATGTGTTGAAGTGCATTTGTTGTTGGGTAATTTCTTTTAATCAATAAGATTTTAGCTAGGGGAGTTTCACATGTCTGAGCAGGGATTCTGCTGACCTAGCTTCAAAGTGGAGCTGGTTCCACCAAAGAGATTTAAGGACCGGGAAGTGCTTTCATATTCATGTACAGAATAGGTGAATGTACCTGAATTTAAATGTATTGTAAATATGAAAAAAAGATAGAACACAGATGTTGAAACTATTTGGCTTATACTTCTAATGTTTGACATCATGTTGTGTTATACTACGCCTCTGTCTTCATCCCTGATAAAGTGTAAAATATTGAGGAATACCCAGAAAGAGGTCAAATTCTAAATATCTCCATGAGAGGTCAATGGTCACATGCAGAGTCTCCATCAAAGGGATCATGTCACGGATGTCAGGAAGTGCAATACAAGCTGCTCTCATTTTGATAAACGATCTAGGTGTCTCCTCAAACGGTACAAAATGCACCCTGGATGAAACAGCAGATGAAGGACTTGGGGCGTGGCAAGACAAGGGGGCGTGGCAAAAATATGAGGTCATACATTGAGGTTGGTAGGGAAAATGGTGTATTGTGTCAGCCAGTCCAGGGCAATGTCTGTATCCTAGCCCCACATGCTGTGTTTAGAAATTGCTTCAAAGGTTCCAGCGTTAGCTTGTTGTATTAAACCATGTGGGTGTAATAAAATGATTCATATAAACTGCACCTCAGTGCACGTTAGTTTATCAATGCTAGCTATACCAAGTACCAGACACAAGGGAGTAGCCTAAATGCTGATGTAGGCTATAGGCTATAGCTTACGACTGGTATGTGTTCTGAAAGAAAAGTAGGCCTAGCTGTTTGTCCTCAACCAAAGAAAAACATCTAAGGAATGTACAAAAGGACTGACATTAGCCCATGTAGACAAACCCTGAGACCAGGTTATGTAATTCCTTATCGATTTAATACAAAACACATTTTTTTTGTATTTTCAACTTGAAATGTTGTGCCTGACTGAGGTATGCTAGACATTCTGCTTATGGGTGCACATACAATCAACATGTTACAACTCTCATGGATGAGATTATCTTTGAGGTGACTTAAAGAAGCACCTGAACTTCTAGTGCAGCAGCGCTGCACTCTAGTGGGGAGACGGGGTATGTGCAGAAATTATGCTTGTGCACATTCAGTGCTCTAAACTGTTTCTGAGTGTGAGTGATTCAGGTCTAGCAATACAGTACCTTAAAAAAGTAATCAGATCCCTTGACTTTCTCTACATAATGTCACAGTGTCACTGGACCCCCTGTCTCTGCCCCAACGTCATACACTGCTATATTATTGTGCTCAGGGAGTAGGGTCAGTCAGTTCTCCTTCTCCACTATAAATCCCTGTAGATCTAGTGAATGCATTTTCTAAATTTTCCCTGTTTTCTGTTGTCTTTAACTTAGGAGGACACGAGGTCCTAACCCGCACATGCAGAGTACCAGGCATGACTCGTCCCGGTCCCTGTCCAAAGTCCTCCTGGTTGTGTTACTGATCAAGATCACAGCTGCCACTGTCCTGACCCCCCTTCTTCCCGATTTCCCGATGTCTGTCCCTGTCCTTGACCATCTGGTTATGCCCCTCATCTAGGCTGGATTTGAATGGACGCTGGGATTAGCCCACATGCATTGAACTATTAAAACTTGGACTCTTAATATGCTCACCCGGCACAGCCAGAAGAGGACTGGTCACCCCTCGGAGCCTGGTTCCTCTCTAGGTTTCTTCCTAAATTTCAGCTCTCATAGGGAGTTTTTCCTAGCCACTGAAGTTCAACACTACTGTTGTTTGCTCCTTGGGGTTTAAGGTTGGGTGTTTTGTGAAAGCACTTTGCGACAACTGCTGATGTAAAAAGGGATTTATAAAATAAATTTGATTGATTGATTGATTGATAATGTATCTGTATTTCTTTAATCAATCTACACAAACCCATGAAATCAAAGAAAACGTTTTTAGAAATATGTGCCATTAAATGGAAATGGAAGTTTTTACTGATTATTTTGTAGACTTGTCCCAAAACCACCCCAGCTATGTTTTGATTGTGCCCTTCAGATTGTTGTCATGCTGACAGTTGAATCTTTGCAACAGTCCTGTGCACTCTGGATCCGGTTTTCTTCAAGTACCTCTGTGTGTTATACTTTGTTCATCCTTACCTCAATTGTAACCAGTCTCCCAGTCCCTAAATCCAATGAAAAGCATCCCCATAGCATGATGCTCCTACAACCTTGCTTTGTCGTAGGGATTTTATTTGTCAGGAGATGCGTGGTTAACTATTAGCATTTTCTAATCGGTAGATTTTGGTCTTATAAGACCAGATCTGAGTCTTCTTCCAAATGCTCTCACATTGCCTCAGGTGAAATGTGAAATGCCTTTTATTCAGGAGTGGCTTACATCTAGCCATTCTACCATAAAGGCCTGTTTGATGGATTTCTGAAGAGAGGATGTCCTTCTGGTAGGTTCTACCATATGGGTAGAGATATTCTGAAGCTCTGTAAAAGTGGCCATTGGGTTCTTGGTGACCTACCTGAGGCATTTCTCATCCAGTTACTGAGTTTGGCCAAACAGCCAGCTCTGGGAAGAGTTTTGGTTGTTGCAAACCTCTTCTACTACCAAGGATTTAACTCACTTTTCTCCTGTGAACTTTAGCAATGTCTACCTTCCCCAGATATATGCCCAAACACAGTTTTTGTACCTGAGGTTGACAGAGTTCATTGGACTTTCTGATTTTTTTACCCTGAAATGTGTTGGATGTACATAGACAGGACTCCAACAAAGGTCTAGTGACATCTAAAGGATGATCATCTCATCTGAGTTTTGGGTTTCATGGCAAAGGATATTAATACTTTTGAACTTGTTTCTAAAACATGTTTTTGCATTGTCATTATGGGTTATTGTGTGTGGACTAATAACATAAAATCCATTATATTTTAAATCTATAACATTACATATAGAAAGTTGTAGTTCTGTAGTTAAGTGTCTCAACGATATGACCTTGAATGTGCCCGTCTTGTTGTTTGTACATGTTGTCAGGCAAATTCTCTTTTCTTCCTAGACGAGAAATAATTAGCAATATCAGAAAGACATTTACTTTGTTGTATGTTATGTATGACTTTCATACTCTAGCTCGATGTGATGTATCGTGTGGTGGTCATCAAACCAACACATCGATATGTACTGTTCAAAGGATGTCGCAGAAAGCGCACGCGCAGTGTGGTCCTGACGTTGCGCGCACGCTCAGTAGAGCTCATCGGCCATTCATTATAAAGGCACGAGTAGAGCTGTCTCTTTCCACCTTCAGCCATTTTGACAATGTTAGGAGCTGTTGGACGCTGCTGTACCGGTGCGCTCCAGGCACTGAAGCCTGGGGTCCAGCCACTGAAGGCCCTCGTTGGATCTCCGTCAGTGCTTGGACGTAAGTTTCGCACGCTATTTTAGTTTTGCAACAGTAATATATGGGACCAGCACTGCAAGTACTTAGGAACCCGTTATTAGGCTAACTGCTAGTTAACCTTAGCCTGAAACAACACGCTGGCTTCCTTAACCGAAGCAGGCCTCACCTTGTTTAATGTGTTACGTCGTTCTTTGATTTAAATGTGAACGTTTATTATGGGTTGCGCATTGCATTTAAGTGTTATGTTGACATGTGACCCAAGTACATGTAGCTGCGTGACATAATTTCTGTGCAAAACATAATGACCTTTGCATGTCTTGACAGTTTGTTTCGCGCTACGATGCTAATACTAGCAAGTTATGGTCACAAGCTAGCTGGTTCACTTGGCATTGAATTGGTAGTTGTTTAGCTGTTCAAGTAACTCAAGGGTAAGTTCCTGGAAACATTACTGTTTTTATCAATTTTCTCATCAGTTACCGAGCAGCCAATTTAATCTTCAATTCTAGCTAAGCTAGCCAGCTAACGGTACCTTTAAGGCTAAATGTCACCTTTGGCTTCACATTTTCTCCCGGCATTTGAAGGGGAATCGTTCTTTCAATTCAGTAATTGTATTACTTGAAACTGTATAGCTGCTTCGTATAAAAACTTGAAATTCAACTTGTTTCATGGTACTAGCACACAATTGTCGTTTTGCTAGATGTGTGCATTTTTAAGTTGGCACTATAATGTTGTTTAACGGACACGCCTGTAATGGCTTGTTCGTTCACAACTAGGTCATAGTTTTTGTCACTAGCTTATAACAGTAACTGGTTACTTTTACAGGCAGAGATTACTCTGCTCCAGCTGCCGCGGCCGCGTTCGCCCATGGCAGAATCGTAGCGGTCATTGGCGCCGTAGTCGACGTCCAGTTCGATGAAGGCCTCCCACCTATCCTCAACGCCCTGGAAGTTGCTGGACGCGACTCCAGACTGGTCCTGGAGGTCGCACAGCATCTGGGTAAATAAATTACCCATACTTTGCATTTTGTCAACGTTGCATAATCTATAACAATTTATTTTAGCGTTGACTTTAATTGCAGCCCAGTAAATGAAGTTATCTACCTTCAGGTGAGAATACTGTGCGTACCATTGCCATGGATGGTACAGAGGGACTTGTTCGTGGGCAGAAAGTTGTGGACACCGGCGATCCCATCAGAATCCCAGTGGGCCCTGAGACCCTGGGTAGAATCATGAATGTCATTGGAGAGCCTATTGATGAGAGGGGACCAATCTCCACTAAGCAGTAAGCACTTTCAGCCAATTCATAATGAATCGGATGTTGTGATCGCAAGTTTTTGTTCTTTTAAACAAATTCTCCATACCATGTCAATGATCAGCTGGTGGCTTGCTTGGAACGAATTAAACTGCTGGCTCTGATCTGTGGCTGGGTTGTGGTTTTCCAGGACTTCACCCATTCACGCTGAGGCGCCAGAGTTCACAGACATGAGTGTGGAGCAGGAGATCTTGGTTACTGGCATCAAGGTGGTGGATCTGCTGGCTCCCTACGCCAAGGGAGGCAAAATTGGTACGCGGGGGTGTCCGAGAGACTCGTTTATCGTCCGCAATTGATTAGCTGGTTCCCTCATCCACTGAATGTGGTGTCTTTCTGTGCCCACAGGTCTGTTTGGTGGCGCCGGTGTGGGCAAGACTGTGTTGATCATGGAGTTGATTAACAACGTGGCCAAGGCTCACGGTGGTTATTCCGTGTTCGCCGGGGTGGGAGAGCGTACCCGCGAGGGAAACGACTTGTACCACGAGATGATTGAGTCTGGCGTCATCAACCTGAAAGACACCACCTCAAAGGTGAACGCCTGTGTTTGTTTGCTGGCGCTGCTGTTTGAGGGCTTATGGGTCGCGGTCATTGTCACTGTTGTAGAAGTGAGACAAACGTACCACCGTTAACTTGATGTTCACTGAACCTTGCTTTGTTAGTCCACCCTTTTGTTGCTTTGTCTCGGGTGTTGTCTAACATCTCCGACGCCCCCTCCCCCAGGTGGCCCTGGTGTACGGTCAGATGAACGAGCCTCCGGGCGCCCGTGCCCGCGTGGCCCTCACTGGCTTGACTGTGGCCGAGTACTTCCGTGACCAGGAGGGCCAGGATGTGCTGCTCTTCATCGACAACATCTTCCGCTTCACCCAGGCCGGTTCGGAGGTGTCCGCCCTGCTGGGCCGCATTCCATCTGCTGTGGGCTACCAGCCCACCCTGGCCACCGACATGGGCACCATGCAGGAGCGGATCACAACCACCAAGAAGGGATCCATTACCTCCGTGCAGGTAAGACCGAGCTCAAAGGAGACCTCTGAAAGACGTGTGAACATTGCTCCCTGGGGGATGGCAGCCTGCGAGTGACTGACCGTCCTCTCTTTCGAAGGCAATCTACGTGCCCGCTGATGATCTGACTGACCCCGCCCCTGCCACCACCTTCGCTCACTTGGATGCCACCACTGTGCTGTCCCGTGCCATCGCTGAGCTGGGCATCTACCCCGCTGTGGATCCCTTGGATTCCACCTCTCGTATCATGGACCCCAACATCGTCGGCGCTGAGCACTATGACGTCGCCCGTGGCGTGCAGAAGATCCTCCAGGTACTGCCTCCCCAGTGTTTCAGTCACTCTCAACCTGATTTAAAGGCTGGTTGTTAATCTGGTTTATGACCCCCCCCCCCCCACACCAGGACTACAAATCCCTGCAGGACATCATTGCCATCCTGGGTATGGATGAGTTGTCTGAGGAGGACAAGCTGATTGTGTCTCGTGCCCGTAAGATCCAGCGTTTCCTGTCCCAGCCCTTCCAGGTGGCTGAGGTTTTCACTGGTCATGCCGGCAAGCTGGTGCCCCTGAAGGAGACCATCAGTGGCTTCCAGAGCATTCTCAACGGTATGTCGTTCGCTGTGTTTTTAATCGATCGTCGTTTGCCTCATTACGAATGTCTAACTGTTATTCTTTCCCTTCAGGTGAGTATGATAACTTGCCAGAACAGGCGTTCTACATGGTCGGCCCTATTGAGGAGGTGGTTGAGAAAGCCGCAAAAATGGCGGAGGAGCTGGCATAAATTACTCTGTGGGGGGAGGATCCTGTGTAGGAGCACTTGGTTTGTAAGAAAATGTCACATGCAACAATTGTACCATTGTCATTCTGAAAGTTATTTAAAGTGTCTGATGGAAAGATAGAATAAAGATCTGTCTTGACAATTAGTTTTCAGTCTGCTGTATATTTTGTTGCATTTTTCAATGTATTGTAACATTGCAATGATTTTCCTGTCTCTCTGTAATGCCTGGTGTAGAATGACATCCTCCAGTAACCATCCACTAGATGGCATTCATTGGCTTTGTACATGTTGATTCTTGGACAGTGATTCAATAAATAGCTGTTCAAGTTGAGGGCAGTGTCTTTCCTGAATGTGCTAGAGATCTTCAAGGGGAGTTTTGAATCAATGAATTTCTTACTAAAGAAGAAGTGGGCAAATTGCTTTTCAATACGCAGTGGACACATCAACTTGGACTGTTTACCCTGTTTATTCATTGGCCTTGGCTGGTCAGCTTTCCTGTCTACATTTTAATATACAGTGCTTAAAATTAAGCCCAAAAAATTTGCCTGACGGTGCTCAGGAATACAAACCGGTGTGTTTCGGATTGACCATGGCATGGATAAGGAAGTATGCAGCAAGCGGTGCAGGAATTCCAATGTGGGACAGAATGGCATCTCAACTGTTCTGGCACAAGTGCCGCCAAGTCATGCGAAGTTATGGTATAGCAAATCCAATCACAAGACAGACAAAATCCTAGATCTAAACATTCAATATAATTCTGACTGGGATCTGTAACAGATCTTACACTGACTGAATAATGTTTGTTCCAGTGCTGTACCACAGACTGCATATCTGCTTTGCCATCAGATGCTGGGTTTCTATAACATGACTTGGCCAACATGTGAAATACCTCTTCAGGCAGTGTAAGAACTGGTGTAATTAAACAAAGTCTAAGCCCATGAACACAACCAAGATGTCTGCCTCAGTTGATGGCCTTTGCTGGTGAGATGGCATCTTTGAGCAGTATCCAGTCGGCGAATACGGTCGGCATGTAGGACAAGGGCAGCCAGAAGAACTTGGCGTCCCAGCCAGGGGAGTAGCGTGTTCGGGGCCGGACGGCAGCCACCGCGTGCTCCATGCAGCTCACCACCTTCATCAGGTCGGGGTCGGACATCTTGACAAGCTTCTCCTGCATCATCTTGTCCACTGGAAGGGACAAGGCAGACAAGAACTATATTACCACGCAGCTACTGCTTTTTCTTCTTGAATCAAGAGGGGGTGGAGCTTACTGAAAGGTCATGTCCTTTGAAAGACTGCATGTAAAAAGTGTTCTCAACAAAAATTATTCAGAAATTTAAAGCAACTATTTTGTCTTGAAGTGTGTACCAAATACATTCAACATTGCATGTGAATATAAGTAAATATATCCCCTAACCCTTAGCTAAATAATCTGGTCCATAGTCATCCCGGACGTCCTGTGGCAGCTTCTCCCAGAGACTCCTGACACTGTTACCCAGTACGACTGTGTCGGTCACAGTGGTTTTAAAGAAACCTGGCTCAATGCAGAGGACTTTGACTCCAAAAGGCACCATGTTTCTCCTGAAAAACAGTTCAAAACCAAAAATCTCTGTAACACCTGGCTCTGATGAGTTGAAATGCCTATATTAGCGGTAGATCCCAGGTTATCATTACAGATGATATTGAATCTAAATATGTTGCTCTTCACAAAGGTGTTTTGCTATTGCCTGCCAGATGCATGCATCACAATCTGTATTCAATGTAATCTTAAGCTTGATGTTCTACTGCCCATGAGAACATGTTTGATAAATTACCTTTTTACATTACCTTCGTAATGTATCAGTCTTTTACATTTTATTTGGCACTCGATATTTGTAATCCCTAGTTATTTATTTCTGTTACTGCAAAAGTGGCCGAGGTCTCATCTTGATTATATCAGTTTATGTCAAGCAAATTAAATGAGTAAATTCTATAACGTAACAGAAGGAAAATTAAACAGTTATATAAGCTACCCAAAACAAACATTTTGCGTGGATATAATACAAAACGATTCTGCTTCACCTGAGACTGTCATTGAAGGCCTCAACTCCGTACTTGGAAATGGTATACGGCCCCCCCACGGGACTGACCCTGCCGAACACACTGGCCACATTGACCACTCGACCCCTGGCCTTCTTGATGAGGGGCAGCACACTCAAGGTGACCGCGATGACCCCGATGAGGTTCACATCCAGCATGGACTTGTAGTCTTCGATGGTCAGCCAATCACAGTTGGCGGAGGGCGTGGCCACACCTGCATTGTTCACCACAGCCCAAAGACCTAGGTGACAGGGCGGAGCACGGGAACAGATTAGATAACACAACATAATTTGACCGGCATATTTTACCGGGATACGACTATGCCCTCACCTTTAGCCCCGACTTTGTCTTTAATGAAAGCGGCTGCTTTGTCGATGCTCTCATTCTTCCTGACGTCCAGGTGGAGGGTGGTGAGTCTGTCTGAACAGGCCTTCCTCAGATCCTCTTCTCCCTTCTCCGTGAAGCAGGAAGCGATCACGGAGAAACCCCGCTGGTCCAGATGTCTGGCTAGCAGGTTGCCAAAACCAGAGTCACAGCCTGTGATGTAAACATATTTGTTGCCTCTGTCTGGGACCCTGGGGATCTCTCTGAACCAGCGGTACAGATAGTAGAAAATCACCAGTCCAAGGAGGTACAGGAACATGACTGGGAGAGAACGTGACAAGACAACCTCTTAATTCTCAAGTTTCATCTGTTACTGTTGATACAGAGGCTCTGGCTATGACTATCTGTAGTTGGACAACCACTCTGTGGTATCATCAAGCTCCTGAAACTTTAAATTAACTTAACTGAAATGTACTTTCAAAATGTCTACCACTGTGATGTGTTCTCCCATCTTACAAAAGAAAAGTACAACTTGGAAGACAACAAGGACCCCTAATAAGGAATTGACCCAAAACACGCATCAAAATCAACAAAGAAAATGTTGCGGGATCACTAAATCAGTGTTTTACAGGGGCCATCTCAGTCTCTGGACTTGAACCCAAATGAACATCTCTGGTCAGAATTGAAGAAGCCAGTCTACAAACGCCAACATAGGAATGTTTTGTATTTCAGAAAACGATTGTGTTGAAATAAACAGTATGCGGTTCCCGCATCCCTTTGATCCCAAAATATGAGTTATGGTTTATTTTAGCTGATTACCTGTGTGGAATATTTGACACCGCCTTTTCTGTTAATCTTCATTAAGAGTGCCAATAATTTGAATTGACTGTACATATGTACATTACATAAATATAGTAAACAACCGGAAAGACATATTTACACAGAATGCATGTCTGTTTATTGCAGTGTAGTATCAAAATTATCGTAGGCTATTTGGGACTCGGCATACACATGCGCTAAATTCAATGAGTATTCATTAGTGAGGACTGGACAGCGCTTGGATTCAGTTATCAGTGGTCATTTCAAAGTTCGAACATTTCAATCTTGCGTAACAGCATTTGTAAATCATCAACAGTAAAAATATCAAAAGATACTAATGCAAAGGTCATGTAAAATGTATAAGCCCACTGTTGTTACAATGAAGTAAGATTTTGACTAATAACCAAGTTGTCTTTTGATTATAGCCCACTATAAAATCACGTTTTAATTAATTACGGTATAGCGTAAGAACGACAATTACCATATTAACATTGTTTTACTATTGAAGGGGGGTAGACATTGCATTCAGTTCAAATTGACAAGTTCCCTGAAGTGAACACCATTGTCCCACACGCTATTGTAATTATTTATTCTTAAACCTATGAATTTGAATGCTGCAAAAGCTATAAATATCGCAATTTCAATGAAATAAAAAAATTCTAAACCGTAGAATCAATCCCATCCTCCACGTTTACATACATTTAAGAAGTCTTACCTGTTGGGATAAGTTCCTTGCAAGTACAGCAAACTAACCACTTCCACCAACTCCGGATATACTGTACAAACTCTGTCCGCCAAGGACACACTTAAGTAAAGTTAGTTTTATGATGGACATCAAGTTCAAAGTTTATTTTTCAAATTCACCGAAGCGTCATGCTGCACAATGAAATTCTGTGGACATTCGTTTTCTCATGTCAATAGCTATGAAGTCAAACATTCCATAACTATGAAAATTATAGATTTTAAATTGGGAAAGGATGGGCTACAAAACATATCTTACATTTTTTCCAAGTTATTAAACGTTTTGGGGACAATTTCTTAATTCAATCGCAAAAAAGTGTTTTAATACAAAAAGTGTTGTAATAATAAAAAAACTACATATTCTGAATCGGGGAAGGATAGACTACATTAACCGACTTTTTAACATTTTTATTCAACATGTCAAAATTTGATAAAATAAATATTAAAAAACGATAAAAAATTTAAAATTAAATAGCTCTTACAAAATAGGTGCCACGACCATGAAAGCATATTCTGAATTGGGGGAGGGTGGTCTACAATCCACAGCTTTTAGTATTTCAACATTTTTCATTTAAAAAAAAAAATAAAAATTGACTTTTCAATTGCTCCTGCAAAAACAGGAACCAGTTTCCATCGTCTTAAAGCATGTCATCAAATACCAAAAAAGTAAAAGTTCCATCAGATTCCCAGTGGGCCCTGAGACCCTGGGTAGAATCATGAATGTCATTGGAGAGCCTATTGATGAGAGATTGGTCTGGCCACCGACATGGGCACCATGCAGGAGCGGATCACAACCACCAAGAAGGGATCCATTACCTCCGTGCAGGTAAGACCGAGCTCAAAGGAGACCTCTGAAAGACGTGTGAACATTGCTCCCTGGGGGATGGCAGCCTGCGAGTGACTGACCGTCCTCTCTTTCGAAGGCCATCTACGTGCCCGCTGATGATCTGACTGACCCCGCCCCTGCCACCACCTTCGCTCACTTGGATGCCATCACTGTGCTGTCCCGTGCCATCGCTGAGCTGGGCATCTACCCATGTCGATGGCCGACCAATCTCTACTAAGCAGTAAGCACTTTCAGTCAATTCATAATGAATAGGAAGTTGTGATCGCAAGTACTTGTGCTTTTAAACAAATTCTCAATACAATGCCAATGATAAACAGTCGGCTTGCTTGCAACTAGCGAAATTGTTGGCTCTGATCTGTGGCTGGGTTGTGGTTTCCCAGGACTTCCCCAATCCACGCCGAGGCGCCAGAGTTCACAGACATGAGTGTGGAGCAGGACATCTTGGTAACTGGCATCAAGGTGGTAGATCTGCTGATGGATCTGCTGGCTCCCTACTCCAAGGGAAGCAAAATTGGTATGTGGGGGTAATGTACTCATTTATCATCCACAAATGATTAGCTGGTTCCCTTATCCACTGATGACCGGTGACTTGATGTGACTTGACTTCTTCCAGGTGGTTGAGGTTTTCCCTGGTCATGCCAGCAAGCAGGTGCCCCTGAAGGAGACCATCAGTGGCTTCCAGAGCATTCTTAATGGTATGTCGCATGCTGTGTTTTTATCCATCTCGTCTGCGTCATTCCGAATGTCTAACTGTTATTCTTTCCCTTTAGGTGAGTATGATAACAGGCCTCCAGTAATCATCCACTAGATGGCATTCATAGGCTTTGTACAATGTTGATTCTTGGACAGTGATTCAATGAATAGCTGTTCAAGTTGAGGGCAGTGTCTTTCCTGAATGTGCTGGAGATCTTCAAGGGGTGTTTTGGATCAGTGAATTTCTTACTAAAGATCATGAATGAGTGTAGTTTAATTTCTGTAGACAGGTCTATTATAAGCCAGATTCTGCTGCTAATTTTAGGGGAAATGCCCTTCTCACTGAAATACCCTGCCAAGCAATCAGAAGTGGGCTGGATGTGTTAGGGAATTAGAAGCTTATCTTCAATACACAGCGGACACATCACCTTGGACTGCTGACCTTCTTTATTCATTGGCCTTGACTCGTCAGCTTTCCTGTCTACATTTATTAGGCATGATTGAAATTAATCCAAAGAATGACCCAACACTGCTCAGGAATACAAACAGGGAAATGGGTGTATTTATCTGGTTGAAAATGACATGGACAAGGAAGTCTGCAGCAAATCCAATCAAAAGACAAGCAAATCCTAGGTATTGACATTCAATATACTTCTGACTGGGAGCAGCACAGCTCTAAACCATCTTCCACTGACTGAATAATGGTTGCTGCAGTGCTGTACCATTGACTGCGTATCATCTATGCCATCAGGGATTCTATAACATGACTCGGCCAGCCAGAAGAACTTGGCGTCCCAGCCAGGGGAGTAGCGTGTTCGGGGCCGGACGGCAGCCACCGCGTGCTCCATGCAGCTCACCACCTTCATCAGGTCGGGGTCGGACATCTTGACAAGCTTCTCCTTCATCATCTTGTCCACTGGAAGGGACAAGGCAGACAGGAACTATATTACCATGCTTTGTTTATTTGGTAAATCAAGAGGGGGTGTCCTTTGAAAGACTGACACTGTTACCCAGCTCGACTGTGTCGGTCACAGTGGTTTTAAAGAAACCTGGTTTGATGCAGAGGACGTTTTCTTTTTTCTTTTCTCCTGAAAAACTATTTAAAACAAAAATCCTATGTGACACCTGTTACAGTGGTTCTCCCCACATGGATAATTCCTGTTACAACATGAAATGAAAATGTCTAACTCAGCAGTAGAGCCCAGGTAATTATAACAGATGATATTAGATCAAGTCAGTAGCATTATAAAGACATGTTTGTAACAAACGTTTTTGTAACAGTACATATTTTGAATCTGGGAAGGATAGACTACAATCCACAGCTTTAGTTTTTTTTTATTCGACATGTCAAAAATTAATAAAAGAAATAAAAACAATTATAAAATGTACAAAATACAATAGCTCCAACAAAACAGGTGCCATGACTATGAAAACTGCATTATCTGAATTGGGGGAGAGTGGATTACAATCCATAAGCATTTTATTTTTCAAATTGTTTAATAAATGTTTTTTTGTTGAAAATCCAATAGCTCCTACAAAATGATTCCAATAAAAATGAAATGTGCATATTCTGAATATGGAGGATGACCTAAAGTCCACGGCTTTAATTGTTTTAACTAATTTTGTCATAGCACTTGGTTTGTAAGAACTATTTTCAGAGTCATGGAATGCTTGACTTCATGATTATTAAGAGAGAAAACGAATATCCCCGAATGTCCGTTATAAAACTAACTTGACCTCTTAAGCACGCCACATGACCAGGACTGACCAATCGAATTGGTGGGGGGTTGGGAGAGGGGGGGTTGGAGCATTGTCGCCCACTTATGAATGCGAATTAAAAAGAATTGCTTGGAAGATAAATCTGTTCATTAACAACAGTTAACAAGTGCAATTAATTAACGCTTTATTGGTAAACAGCACTGGGCTGTGCTTTATGTTAGACGGCGGAGCCGCTGTAGTGTCATGTTAAATCAATAAAAAAGCCATGCAAATCAGATTCTTTAATAAGTTCCGTAATCCTAGTTATCCATTGTGTCAACTTTGATTCATTCCCTGAATTTTGTATATTAGTTTCCTTAGATCTCACCGGTTGAAGTAGAAAATATCGAGCAATGGCGTTATATTTATTGAACATCATTTTATTTTGTTTTACATTTAAATAATTACAATTGTTTCACAAACTACTTTCCTCATGGCAGTAGAACTCAAGCATATCGAATTGGAGCTTACATAAATTCCTTGCTGCTTTCAAATGAGCTGATGACTATGGCTTGCCTATACGGTGGGTGGCGGTCCAAAGATTATGGCAAATATCAGTGATATAAAGCGGCCCTGCTGAGGTTGCATAGCAATCGTATAACCGGTGTGATCTCGCAATTGATGTGAACGACTTCATGTGCGCCAAATGTCTGTCCCCCGTTTGCCGCGCACACCTATAACCTTGGGCGTAGGTATAGAGGTAAATAGCAAGCAGGCGGACATTGTTTGCTGTCTGGGAGGCTCAAGCAAGCCAGTTGTCTCCCTAGTCAGAGGCACCCTGTTCATCTGCGCGCTCCACGCTCGGTTGGCTACAGTGAGGTCAAATTATTTACTGTAGGTAACAACGTTAATTGAAACCAAAATCACCAACCGATTGAGGGCTGGATTCAAACTCACACCAAGCTCCCACGAGATTTTATTTCGACCCTTGGGTCTGATTAGGCACATTATAGAAGTAGCTAAAAGATGGCCTGAATATGCATTAAAAGTATATGCATTATACTTTTTTGTCGCATTTTAGTCATTACTTTTTTCCTCTGCTAAAAAGCGTATATAGGCTACCTCTTACCGACCCTTACCTGCAGATTTAGAAAGTGTTATCCAATTTGACTAGCGTTATTGTTAAGAGTTTTAGTATACAGATAAAAGGATTGAGGATTTAACAGGGAATGTTATTAGTTACAATAGGCTAATATTGACTAAAGTAGGTGACTAAATTAACATTGGGTCGGACTATCTTTAGTCAATATTATTATAACTAATAAAATTCCCTGTTAAATTCAGAATTTCCAGAATATGCAATAGCCGGTTTTACATCTTGTTTATCTCGTTAATTTGGACAGAACAATTTGAACACCACGGCATTTACTCTCTTATTGATCAGCTTTTCTCGGTCGTTAAAACTACTTCTTTTTAATTGTTTTAAAATCTTCCTCCTCCTGGACGGACGGGTTCATTCTAGCGCTGGAGTGCAAGGATTGAGATACTGGGGTGTAACAATCTGACAGTTTAACTCTATTGCAGTTTTACATATTTATTTTCACAGTAAAGCACAATGAACTGCTTCTATGTATGAATTGTGATATATAAATACACGTGCTGGCTCCTCATCTCGCTGCATGTATTTCTTGCACAGCCTCGGCACATGAGACATGTTCTACCGCCCTGATACCTGCTAGAGAATAGGTTTACCGATAAAGTATTTCGGAGAAATGTGTGGCTTTTAACTCCCAAATATTTACTTGTTAACCATATCAATGAGCTGTCTTTCAAAATTATTCACAGGTTTTACCCTGAATCATCATCTAAAGAAATGTTACCTACTCTGCAAATCATCCTCAAAGAATTGCCCATACGTAATATGATTTTGGTACGAATTTTTTAGATTTATGATAGACCAATCATTTTGTAAATTTATGGTAGAATATCTGTCTGTGAACATGTTTTTGCAATAAAATAACAAAAATAACTAGATTTTAACTCTGGGTCGTGTATTCCGATTATCACTAGATGGCGACAAATACCAGATTCCAACCACTGTCACAAAACAACACTTCAACAAAATGGTAAATCTGTCAGTTTATTTTTTACTACTCCGAAAACTTAAAGCCAGACTCAGTAAATGCAACGTAAAATCATAACTTTTGGATTTTTTCCATCAATTTAGAAATATCAACTAACATATATATGTATTTGACATATATGTATACAATATATATTCTGTGCTTTTCACTCTACAATGCTGAAATACATGAGCTATTTTCCCGTTTTTTAACCTTTCTTATTTGGAAATCAAATCAAATTTATTTTATGAAGCCCTTTTTACATCAGCAGTTGTCACAAAGTGCTTTTACAAAACACCTGGTCTCAAACCCCAGGGAGCAAACAGCAATAGTGATGAACTTCAGTGGCTAGGAAAAACTCCTAGAGAGGAACCAGGCTCCGAGGGATGACCAGTCCTCTTCTGGCAGTGCCGGGTGAACATATTAAGAGTCCAAATTGTAATACTTCGATGCATGTGGGCTGAGCCCAGAGTCTATTTAAACCTAGTCCAGATCGGAGGCAAGGTGATGATGCAGGGCTAATGAAGCTCAATGGTAGATTGTCAATACACAAGTTACTCAGAATAGTAACAGCTCAAAGCAAGGGTTTGAATTACGGGAGAGATTTGGGGCTTTGACCCCTCCCAATTAAGGCTTGGACCCCCAAAAGAGGTAAAAGCAATAGGTTGGGGAGAATAAAAGTGACCCACAATTGTCACTGTATAATTTGCATTATTATTATTTATTATGATTATTAAATGCCATGAATATATGAAATCAATACATATAAGTTGCAATGGATAAGATAGTAAGCTAAGTAAGAAAAAAAATCATTTAAAGCATTGAATATTTCCAAATCACCATCTCTTCAGACAGATCATATTGGGTAGCTTTGTAAAGGTCATTTGCCCTGAGGGCGTTGACCTACATGGTGTTTGACTTAGCTTCAACTCAGGAAAGAATCCTGTTTTCACACACTTTGTGTTTTCAAGTAGAGGATTCAATAAAGCATAACATATATGCAAGGGATCAATGTTTTATGATGAATGTGCAACATTTCTAAAATCAATTTTCATTAATAAGTGAATGGTTCGTTAACCAGATTACTGCAATGTCTAAAACGACTTGCTATGTAATTTTGATGATTATTTTCTGTCATTCACGTCGTGTTAATCTATACCCAGATTATGAACGAATGCAGGACCGTTAGCAGCGCTTTGCATATTTTGGTTTGAAAACCCGATATGCAAGTTAAATACATGATGCCTATCCATTGCAGAAAGAATCGTAGTAAAAGGCTTGGACTGGTTGTACCATGCTCTTCTACTCTTTGCACAGTCGGGTCATTGTCCGGTAGGTAGCACCAACCGACAGGACACTACCATGTAAACACGATCTAAGAGCAGTTATATCCTAGACCTGGCTCGGTAGATTGAGCAAAGCACGTGGCACAGACAGGGGAGATTCTCAATTTCACAGTCGCGACCTCACCCCTCGTCGTTTTCTCACAACCCATTTAATGAGAAGCTCCTAGGGGAGGGACTTGCGGCCTTCACATCCAAT
This sequence comes from Esox niger, assembly GCA_016801105.1. NCBI lineage: Eukaryota > Metazoa > Chordata > Actinopteri > Esociformes > Esocidae > Esox > Esox niger. Next base: position 126,526 of record JACXGJ010000313.1, read on the forward strand.
GATCTTTGAGAAGAAGACAAGAACCGCTGGAGAGAGGACGTAGGCGGTATACCATCTACGGTCTACCTGCTTGGACATCAGTGACCACCTGTCATTTCTACAGACTGGGAGAGGCAGACCAGGCTGTCAGGTGGAGCAAGCAGAACGTCTTGACACGGATCTGAACCCGTTGGAGAAATATACTATTTGATTTTCGTTACAGAATCAGAGGACTCAGCCCTTTTTGGACTGAGTCCCACAAGGGTTCTAGTCCAAAGACGAGATCCATTGGTTTTGTTGGATTTTGGAAACATCAAATCGGTAAGTAATTTCGAAGACGTACGAAATGCAGAGGATTTAAATGGAGATCTATTGAATACTTCCATTTGTTCTAGACGAACCAGGATGCCTACTGGATCAGTAAAATTACACAGCATCAAAAAGCTGGGGGAAGAAAACAATAGCTTTGCCAATGAAGGTACAGTACACGTAACTGTAATTATGTGTTTACTAAGTTTAGTAATTTTAATTAAATGAACATTAGCAAAAATACTCTATTATTAAATATTGCAGAACCAAATGGCTCTAATAAACAATTGCATGATGCTTTAGGGACAATAAACACATTCTATTTTTTTATTACAGAACATAATGGTGCTTACATGTGAGTGTATCTGCCGCAGAGAAAACACGTTATGCAGTACTGAGGGGATCTTTGATCTTCCTGGCAAACATAAAGTTGTGCATGGAATTTCTTCCGATAAATCTTCGGTGTTTTTCAGAATGGTTAATATATAGACAAAGTCATGTTTCCTAATTTGTCTTTTTAATCCACTGCAGGACGATGGTTGACACGAAAAAAGACGCATCGTGAGTTCTGTGATTGTCCCATATATTGTTCTCTGTAACATCCAAGACTTCTACTAATTTCTCTGTGATTGTCCCAGATATTTGAAGAAGAAGGATGAACCTGCAATCCGGATTGGCTTCTTTCAACTGGTAAACAAAGCTGGTCTACGGTTCCTTCACCAAATGCACTGTGCTAATATGCTGTGAATTTCACACAGAAAATTATTTTTGGTCCCTCTTCTGATTGGGAGGTTATCCATATGTGTGTAGGAGCTAGTTGATCGCGGTTTAATGAACTACTTAAACAACTTATGAAAGAAATGGAAAAGTTGCACACACTGTCTGCCTTTCTGATACATTTATGGAGAGCAACTTGAAATGCAGACATGCTTTATACCTTGATATTGTTTTGAACGTATTCTTAGTGTGGCGGCTTGAGCATTTTTAAAATTTCCTCTGCTTGTCTGCTATTCAGCTCAGAAATCCAGGACAAAATGATTTTGTTGATACAACAACTTCAGAATATGTAGCGATTCAATTTCCCCTGACCTTAGATAAACAACTCACCTTTTGATCAAGAGTTTCTAAAACACATCACTACTCTGAGCACATTACTTAAGCATATGTGCGTGTTGTGACTGACCCTTCGTTGTGTGTGTGTGTGTGTGTGTGTGTGTGTGTGGTGTGATGTGTGTAGTTCCGTTTCGCCTCCTCCCAGGAGACCCTGTTGATGATGCTGGGCGGCGTGTGTGCGGTGTTGCACGGTTCCGCCCAGCCCCTCATGCTGCTCGTGTTTGGCATGCTCACAGACACCTTCATTGAATACGACATCGAGTTACAGGAACTCCGGGATCCTAGGAAGGAATGCGTCAACAACAGCATTCAGTGGAAGAACCGCTCAGAGACGGACTGGCTGGACAGTAACAAGACTGATGGGATGAGGAATTTAACCTGTGGGTAGGTCCTATCTGAGAGAAACACATTGCGATGGCGAAGAGTAAGGTTAGAGAACATGTGTTTTATTTGCGTTGTATATTAATGTGTTGTCATGGGGAAATTAAACAGCTAAGTGGTCTTGTATTAGATATTATAGTTAGGGTGATATCACGTTTAGATATAAAATTTTACGATTAGGGTGATATTACGTTTAGATATTAGCTATTACATTTAGGGTGATATTACGTTTGGATTTAGGGTGATATTATGATTAGATATTATGGTTACGTTGAAATTATGGTTAGATTTGAGATATTATGTTTGGGGTGATAGTATTGTTAGATATAACAGTGGTTGTGTTGTATTGTTATTTATGGATGTTTTTTTTTGTAATTGCTGTACAACACTTATTTTCAGGCTTTTGGACATTGAGTATGAAATGACAAAATTTGCCTACTATTACGTTGCTATTGGATTTGCAGTTTTCTTGCTAGGATACCTTCAGGTAATTATACGGCTTGAGTTGGCATCAACATATTGAGTTTGTGTAGTTTGAATGAGAAATCTATTTTCTGAGTGTCTTTAATGCCCTGTTTCTGTTCTACTCTTAGATCTCACTGTGGGTGACATCGGCAGCTAGACAGGTCAAGATCATTAGGGAAATGTACTTTAGAAAAGTGATGAGGATGGAGATCGGATGGTTTGACTGCAATTCGACTGGAGAGTTGAACACACGCATGTCAGAGTAAGAGAAAACACAGCCAAATTCAATCATTAGGTTTTAATAGAGCACTAAAACGTTTTGGGAACATTGCTTATCATAGTCAAAAGCCGCTAGCGGTTTCTGCTATCGTGAGATGAAACTGTGAGACGATCTGGGAACCCACTCAGTACTCTGTCTGTGCTTTGTAACAGCGACATCAACAAGATCAACGATGCCATTGCGGATCAAGTGAGCATCTTCATCCAGCGCTTTACCACCTTCGTGTGCGGTTTCGCAATAGGCTTTGTGAAGGGGTGGAAGCTGACGCTCGTCATCACCGCGGCAAGTCCCCTCATCGGCATAGGTGCCGCCCTCATGGCTCTGGTATGGCGGTCAATTCATGTGCCCGCTTTCTGGCTACTACGTCGACCACGGCCCCCTTCCTCTCCTCCCTTTATCATCGTATTAATGGGGTGTTTAAAAACAAGAACAGAGCCCCACGTGTTTCCCTGAGTTTGGCATTGTGAATTCCTTTACCCATGTCCATTTTCATGTCCATCACAAAAGCAGTAGTAAAAGCCAGCTGCTTTAGTTCCCTTATTAAACAAAAACAATTCACCACTGTTAGGACCTGTGACATACTATATACTGCTGACTAACTGTGTGGACATCGCCACTTAGCTCCACTGAGGTGGGAGTCAGGATGTGAACATGTTCCCTTGGAAACCCTTCTGCTCGCCTCCTCTGGGTTTCCTCTAGTTTGTGGCCAAGCTGACAGGGCAGGAGCTGCTGGCCTACGCCAAGGCGGGTGCTGTGGCCGATGAGGTGCTCACCTCCATCAGAACCGTGGCGGCGTTCGGCGGGCAGCAGAAGGAAGTTGAAAGGTCGGATGGTGGCACCAGCTGACAGATACCCGCGCCCGATCCTCACGCCCTTTGACCCTCCGTCCACTCTGTATCTCCTAGGTACGACAAGAATCTGATCTCGGCGCAGCGCTGGGGCATCCGGAAAGGCCTGATCATGGGCTTCTTCACGGGGTACATGTGGCTCGTCATCTTCCTGTGCTACTCCCTGGCCTTCTGGTACGGGTCCAGCCTGGTGGTGGACGCAAATGAGTACACCCCTGGGACCCTGTTGCAGGTAGGGAGGTACGCCGCGGGGTCGTTCGCACAGTCCTCCGTGACTTACTGAAACGGTCACCACGTCAAACCCGCGCTCCGTTTTCTCCCGCGCCAGGTGTTTTTCGGCGTGCTGGTCGCTGCCATGAACCTGGGTCAGGCGTCGTCGTGCCTGGAGGCCTTCGCCGCAGGGAGAGGAGCGGCGACCATCATCTTCGAGACCATCGACAGGGTGGGACTCCCGGCGGCGGTTGGGGCATATCAATGAGTGTTCTGTTTGCTGTGTGCTCATGCCGCCATTTCTGTGGTTGCGCCCTCCATTCTCTAGACACCGGAGATCGACTGTCTCTCAGAAGCAGGGTACAGACTGGATAGGGTCAAAGGGGACATTGAGTTCCATAACATCACCTTCCGCTACCCGTCCAGACCCGACGTGGTGGTACTGTGGCCTCTTGTTAATCATAATAATGACATGTTGATTCTAAATATTACTCTGCTACAATATCAACAACAGCTATTAATATTGTTGTTTTTGTTTTGTATTTTATTTACTTTTTAATTACCATGTCATTAAAGTTATTTTGCATTCTTGCGTGGGAACCTGCACGTAAGAATCTCACGGTGTTACTAGCCTGGAACATTCTAGCCATCTGACTATGACTTCAAATTTGATAAGCTCTGTAATTTCCTGATGTCTGTCAGATTCTGGACCAGCTTAGTGTGGCCGTGAAGTCTGGCGAGACGACTGCCTTCGTGGGGCCCAGTGGAGCTGGGAAGAGTTCCGCCGTGCAGCTTATCCAACGTTTCTACGACCCCAACGAGGGCATGGTAATGTGTCAAATATGATTTATTACACTGTAAAATGCATTTGTAACAGTTCTCTGGTAAATAAGTGACAATGCATGTGCTGTAATCTTCGCCGAAGTACATCCATTCTGAAGTGTAGAGTTCCTATCGGGGGAAAAAATGCCGAGGGGTTAAAAATGCCGTTTTTCAACTTCGCTATACATTTTGCATCATGCGTCAGGTGACTTTGGATGGTCATGACATCAGAGGGCTGAACATCCAATGGCTGCGTTCTCTGATCGGCATCGTAGAGCAGGAACCTATCCTGTTTGCCACAACCATCGCTGAGAACATCCGGTATGGTCGCCCTGGTGTCACAATGGACGACATCATCAACGCCACCAAGGAGGCTAACGCCTACAACTTCATCATGGACCTGCCACAGGTGAGACTGGACCAGACCGCTTCTTAGTGACCTTTGTCATGTTTTTAAAGGCTTAGGGACTTTACATTAGCATTATCAAGTTTGCTGTCATTGGTCACACCACCTATTCTATATCCATCATCATTTATGGTTCAGTTCGTGGCAGTTTACCCATGATCCATTATAAATGTAAATCTTCCTGAACGGTCATTTACACAAAGACTTTTGATGGACGGCGCAGAAATTTGACACGCTTGTGGGCGAGGGTGGAGGTCAGATGAGCGGCGGTCAGAAGCAGCGTATCGCCATCGCCCGCGCTTTGGTCCGAAACCCTCGGATCCTCCTGCTGGACATGGCAACCTCGGCCCTGGACAACGAGAGTGAGGCGGTTGTGCAGGATGCTTTGGACAAGGTCAGGGCCATCATCCCAACCAGATTCCCTTCATAACTGTGGTTTTGACCAGGAAGTGTACATCCTGGGACCACTTCATTACAGCATTGACACATTGTCATCAGGACCAAATATGCACATGAAAATATGTGAAGAGGTACCTCAGGGAGAGCGATGTATTTACAGTGGCCTGGAAGGATAAAGGTCTTGTGCTCCCCATAAGGTACGAATGGGACGCACGACCATCTCCATAGCCCATCGCCTGTCCACCATTAAGAACGCAGACGTGATCGTGGGCTTTGAGCACGGCCGGGCTGTAGAGAGGGGCAGGCATGATGAACTGTTGGAGAGGCAGGGTGTCTACTTCACTCTGGTCACCCTGCAGAGCCAAGGAGACAAGGCACTCAACCAGAGTAGGTTCTACAGGATCACCATTGGACGTTTAGATATTAACTTCAAATAGAAAGAAACATGTGCGCAGGGGGGAACTGACTGTTCAGTTGTTATGTAACTATTGCTGTTAATCAGCTGTTATAGTCGTTGTGTGTAGTTTGTGTGATAACATCTCTCACTGTGTTAGTGGCGAGTAGTTTTTGTGATAACATCTCTCCTCACTGTGTTGAGCAAAGAGGAGGCGAGCAAAGAGGAGCCGAGTCTCTCCCGGACACCGAGCTACAGGGCCAGTCTGAGGTAATGTGGATCTCCCATCAAGCACTGCCTCACTCATTGTACAACCGGGGAGTATTTATTCAGCCAATGGGTTTCTGCTGGTCCCTTACCAGTGTCTAGGTCCCTCACTGTTTTGTTCTATTTGTCAAAACTGGAAGGGAATTACTTATCATAGATTAAATGCAGACAAAATATTTGTTTGATGGATTACACGCCTGGTTACGTTGATTCAAGTACCTATCTGAGTGAAGCTCAGCAGCCATTTTGTGCCTGAATGATGACGGATGGCGCCATTGATTGTCTGCGCTAGCTCATTGCCTTGGTGTTTGTCTGTTGTCGTGCAGAGCCTCGATCAGGAGACGGACCCGCTCACAGCTGTCCAACCTCATCCCAGATGCCAAATCCTTCATATCTCAGGCGAACACAGAGAAGGTCAGTGTGATCTATGTGTCAAATGAGTTAGAAGTACAGGGTTTATCGTCCTCTTGGTCGAATGGGTGTACTGGCCACGCGCCCATTCTTTGTAAACGTTCGCTCACACCTGCGTGATCGTTGGGCATGTATCCATAAGCCACGAGCGGGTGTGTTTATTGAGCCTTTACCTGTCCAGAGTGCCTATGTCGAAGAGGAGGAGGTAGAGGAGTGCATCGAGCCCGCTCCCGTGACCCGGATCCTGAAGTTCAATGCCCCCGAGTGGCCCTACATGCTGTTTGGAACCGTCGGAGCAGCCATCAACGGAGGAGTGAACCCAATCTACTCCCTGCTCTTCAGTCAAATACTGGCGGTAAAGTGTGTGTGTGTGTGTGTGTGTGTGCCTCAAGTGAATGTGGCTGAATCAGCCTAATCTGTCTGTGTGTGTGTGTGTTCTTGTAGACATTCTCTATACCGGACCCAGACGTCCAGAGAACAGAGATCGACGGTATCTGCGTGTTCTTTGTGATGGTCGGAGTGATTTCTTTCATGACCCAGATGCTCCAGGTACATGCCGCCCCTTCACTTTCTTTGTTGTTATTGTTATTTATTTATTTTTACCACTGTTCATATTCGGTGACACCCGCTCGGTCTGACGTGGCTGGCGTCTTCCCGACAGGGCTACGCATTCTCTAAGTCTGGGGAACTGCTGACGCGGCGCTTGAGGAGGATGGGTTTCCAGGCCATGTTGGGCCAGGAGGTGGGCTGGTTCGACGACCACAGGAACAGCCCGGGAGCTCTGACTACTCGCCTGGCCACCGACGCCTCCCAGGTCCAAGGGGTCAGTATGAAGTTTACTGGAACTATTGGTTTACTATTGGAGTTATCGGACCTGCTGGCGAAGAAGAGCAAATAAAAACATTCTTATTTGTCAGCTTGAGCTTTAACCTTTAACCGTTAACCTTTAACCATGGAAAAATCTAATATCATAAAATGTTCCCATTGATAATGTTGCGTTTCATCAGAAAAGGACATATGGTGCTGGATAAGAGAAGTTGTGTAGGCCGTTTTGCTTCCAGAGGCCCTGGGAACCTGGCTAGCATAAATGAAATCAGGGACTGTTAAAAAACAGGAGATTTTAGACCAAAATCTGTCTGTCACTGCCAGGACAAAACTGGGTCGTCGATGGATCTTCCAGACAGTCAAAGATACAAAGCGTTCCTTGAGAGCCACATAAAAATGTCTCACTGACTACAGAATCAAGCATTTGCATTGGCCATCACATTCACCTGAGCTAAACCAGTTGAACACCTGGGGGAAAAATCCTTAGAGAGGAGTCAACAAACCAAGACTTTCTCATGGATGAATGGTTTCAGATGCCCAGCTGTGTGTTCTCGCACCTCGTCAAATATCAAACTGAGTGCTATTTTTTTTGGCAGAGACACAGTGTACAGAAGAGTAAAGGCAGCCGTGTAAATTAGCGTGGCACGGTTTTTACATTCGGTGTGTCTGATTTGATAGGGTGCCAAGCTACAAACTAATGCCGGTTATTATTCCGAGCCAGAACGATCGATTATCACCGTTTGGTTTCCTAGGCAACGGGCTCTCAAATTGGTATGATCGTCAACTCCATGACCAACATCGGAGTGGCCATCATCATATCCTTTTACTTTAGCTGGAAGCTCAGCCTGGTCATCATGTGCTTCCTGCCCTTCCTGGCTCTGTCCGGAGGCTTCCAGGCTAGGATGCTTACCGGATTCGCCAAGCAGGACAAAGACGCCATGGAAGACGCAGGGCAGGTAGGCCACAGTCCACGAACGAATGATTGTACTGTACACAGTTTCAGTTGGATCGGGTTCCTTCGAGGGGTCAGTGGTGAAGCTGTGAAACCTCTGTTCGTTTCACTGCAGATCTCCAGCGAGGCCCTGAACAACATCCGTACAATTGCGGGTCTGGGAAAGGAGCAGAGCTTTGTGGAGATGTACGAAACCCACCTGGAGGCTCCATACCGGGCTGCCAAACAGAAGGCCAACGTGTACGGCGCCTGCTATGGATTCTCCCAGTGTATCGTCTTCCTGGCCAACAGCGCCTCCTACAGGTTTGGAGGGTACCTGGTAAGCCAAGAGGGCCTCCACTTCAGTCTTGTCTTTAGGTGAGACTCTCCGTCTGCCTGTCTGTCTGTCTGTCTGACTGACTGTCTGCCTGTATGCCTGCCTGTCTGTGTATGCTTGCCGGTCTGACCCCTTGTCAATCAATAAATCAATCAAATGTATTTTATAAAGCCCTTTTTACATCAGCAGTTGTCACAAAGTGCTTTTAAAAAACACACAGCTTTAAACCCCAAGGAGCAAACAATAGTAGTGTTGAATTTCAGTAGCTAGGAAAAACTCACTGAGAAGGCCGAAATTTTGGACGAACCCTAGAGAGGAACCAGGCTCAGAGGGGTGACCAGTCCTCTTCTGGCTGTGCCGGGTGAATATATTAAGAGTCTAAATTTTATTTTGGAATAATTAATAAATGCATGTGGGCTGAGTCAAGAGTCTATTTAAACCTAATCCAGATCAGAGGCATGACCAGATGGACAAGGACAGGGACAGACGGGGGGAGGGGGGGTCAACAGAGTGGCAGGTAAATTCGTCAGGTATCGTTTTGATCTGCAACTCAACCAGGAGAACTTTGGACAGGGACAGGAACAAGTCAAGCCTGGTACTCCAGGTGTGGCCAAAAACTCATGTCCTCATAAGTTTAAAATGGCAGGTGACAGGGAACATTTTCAAAATGCATTCCTAAGATCTACAAGGAGTTATAGTAGAGAAGAAGAATAATACTCCGCTAGCACAATAATATAGCAGCGTAAGACCGGCTCTATAATCTATCTGACTCTCTGCTTGTCTGTCTGCCTCTCAGCCAGCATATACACCCACAAACAACTACATTAGTGTAATACAAAGTATGTTTCACTAACACATTCATCACCAATTAAATCCCCTTTAGATTATGTACAGATAAAACACCTGGTGTATAAACACCAGTGTGTCATTGAATGTTCCAGGGTGACCTCAGCAATAAAAATCAGTGGGTCTTTGTGAGTGATCCAGGGTGATCTCAGCTATTAACACCAGTGCGTTTCTGTGACTGTTCCAGGGTGATCTCAGCTATTAACACCAGTGTGTCTCTATGACTGTTCCAGGGTGATCTCAGCTATAAACACCAGTGTGTCTCTGTGACTGTTCCAGGGTGATCTCAGCTATAAACACCAGTGTGCCTCTGTGACTGTTCCAGGGTGATCTAAGCTATAAAGACCAGTGTGTCTCTGTGACTATTCCAGGGTGATCTCAGCTATAAAGACCAGTGTGTCTCTGTGACTATTCCAGGGTGATCTCAGCTATAAACACAAGTGTGTCTCTGTGACTGTTCCAGGGTGATCTCAGCTATAAACACCAGTGTGTCTCTGTGACTGTTCCAGGGTGATCTCAGCTATAAACACCAGTGTGTCTCTGTGACTGTTCCAGGGTGATCTCAGCTATAGTGACTAGTGGCACGGCATTGGGCAGAGCGTCCTCCTATACCCCAGACTACGCCAAGGCCAAGATCTCAGCTGCCCGCTTTTTCCAACTCCTCGACCGCATCCCGAAGATCAGTGTCTACAGCAACAAAGGGGAAACATGGGTATTACTCCCACACACACACACACACACACATTTGCACAGCACACACACACATGTACACACACACGCACACGCACGCACACGTCAACTCAATTCTTTCTCACACACAACCCTCTCTGTCTTTGCCCAGACGGATTTTAAGGGAAATTTGCAGTTTGTCGACTGTAAATTCACGTACCCGACGCGGCCGGACATCCAGGTGTTGAACGGCCTCAATGTGTCGGTGAAGCCTGGCCAGACGCTGGCCTTTGTGGGCAGCAGCGGTTGTGGAAAGAGCACAAGCGTCCAGCTCCTGGAGAGATTCTACGACCCGGACCAGGGCAGACTGGTGAGTCGTCTGCTCCGTGCAGCCCGCGGGGTTTCTCTGCCCGGACGTTGGGGCCGTTAGGCCTTGGCCGTGTCCGCGGGTCTTCGCCAGGTGACTGGGTAGTTGACTGCATTTCCGTGCGATGCGTCGCAGATCATCGACGGCCACGAGTCGACGCAGGTCAACGTGGCTTTCCTGCGCTCCAAGATCGGCATAGTGTCCCAGGAGCCTGTCCTGTTCGACTGCAGTATCGGAGACAACATCAAGTATGGAGACAACCAGCGTGACATCAGCATGGATGAAGTCGTGTCAGCGTCCAGGAAAGCCCAACTCCACGACTTTGTTATGACGTTACCAGAGGTACTGCTGCTGTCAGTGTCCGTGTGTAGAGCTGCGAGCAGGGAAATGCTCTTTTCAATCAGTTGTGGTAACTTTCTGTTTTACCTCAGTTTGTAGCCACAAGAGTTACGTCAGAGTACGCTGCCACCCTAACCACAGTCAGCTCTAATTTCTTACTCAGAAATATGACACCAACGTGGGATCTCAGGGCTCGCAGCTCTCTCGGGGACAGAAGCAGCGCATCGCCATCGCCAGGGCAATAATCCGCAACCCCAAGATCCTGCTACTGGACGAAGCCACTTCCGCCCTGGACACGGAAAGTGAAAAGGTACCGTCACCAAGATAGATACAACGCAGGCTTCATTCAAATCTGCTATTTCTATTAGGAACCACTTGAGCATTGAGAACTAGGCCAAGACAGTTTCTAAAGGGAACTACAATATAGTATGTCCCCTTTGTGTAAAGAATGACAGAATGTTTTTTTATTTTATCGTGCCAGTTAATGAAATGTCTGTCCAAATCCTGCAGGATTGAGAGAGTACAAAATTAATTTACAGTTACATGTATTCATGAATAAACTTTTCACAATCCCATTATAAAATGGCTATTTAGGCTACTTGCCAGCTTGCAATACACTAGTTCAGCCACTAGATGATGTACACGCATAGATTAACATTTGTGAGATTTCTAGATGAGACTCCAGAACCAGATTTAAATAAATGAGATACCGATCTCTCCATTTCAAAACTTTAGCATTGGATTGAGGCGAGCTTGCAGTCTGACCGGGGCCTTGGGCCTAATTTATGAAGGCAGTATTTACGTACACTTGCTAAGCTTTGAGTGTGTGCGTGTGTGCGTGTGTGCGCGTGTGTGTGTGTGGGTGTGTGCACGTGTTACAGACTGTCCAAGAGGCGCTGGATAAAGCGCGTGAGGGGCGCACATGCATCGTCATCGCCCATCGCCTCTCCACCATCCAGAACGCCGACATCATCGCCGTCATGTCCAGGGGCTTTGTCATCGAACAGGGGCGACATGACCAGCTGATGGCCCTCAAAGGGGCCTATTATAAACTCGTCACCACAGGTGCACCAATCAGCTGAGTTCTAGGGGCGGACGCAGGTACACCAGGAAACGGTTTTTCTGGTGAACTTACTGTACACTATAGTATTTATTTTTCAAGGAGGCTTCCTGTCAAATATTTTGTCGTTTTAATTAGCGGAGGCATATATTTGTACTTTAATTGTTGTTGTAATGTTCAAACAGAATAAGGAATGTTATGCATTCGCTATGCATTTAGCTTACACTGTGAAGGGTACAAGGAACAAATTACAAGAGCTAGAATCCTTTAGTTACTGTATCATTTATTATGTATACACATTGATTCTTGAAAAAACTAGGTAGCCTAAATGCACAAATTCTACTAGATCCACTAAACATGATCAGAAATGTGTTTTTTTAATTCTCGCTCTAAGTGGTTCGTTTATGTTTTAATGACAATGGGCAGAGAGCTTCCAAAGCCATCACTCCCACGACTGGCAATAGACAACCAAGTTAGCTAGCAAAGCAGCTTGCTACATCTGACCCCAGTTAGGGCCAACAAGGGAAAACAGGATAAATCTTACCGGGGTGAAATAGCTCTTCTGCGGCTACCCCAGAAAATACCAAGGTACTGGCAAGAAAACAGATGCTGCAGATCCTTCATTCTGTTTTGGACTGACATTTGCCGGCGCGGTGAGCTGTGTTGAGACCATCACTCCCAGACCCACAGGTAGGGACGTCAGTCGAAACCAGAGGGAGGAACAGGAAAATAAGACGAATGGATTACGGCTACATCAACGAGGAATATCCACTGATCACTTGATATTGTTGTCTTTTGTGGAATGTGTGAACAAAAATGAACCTGATACAGTCATTAAACAAACATAACAATACCATCAGACACTTGCCTGTCCTATTGTTATTTAACTGGTCAGCAAACTAACAACTCATCTGATTTTGGTGCCGTCACTTCAATCGCTGATGTGACGTCTCTGAAAATCACTCTGTAATCATTCAATATCCTTTCTAAAATGGAATAAATGTGGGAGACGCACATCAGAAGCACCACCACAGTTTTCCAGGAACCGTGCGTGTTTGGTGCGACAAGATTGGCCGTGTCCATCAGGTGGCAGTAATGCGTGATTACGCCTCTCTCGCTCGCGAACCCCTGAGCTTCCCGGCACCCAAGCCAAGGTGAATTAGTACACCACTGAAGCAGTCTAATTGCCCAACGCTTGCAATCCGTCTGCTTGAAGGGCCCGGTCGGACCTTCTGCCATGTAGCGTCAATACAGTATTGATTAATACCAGCACACCTTGGACAGGAGTGTCACATTGTTGATGTTGTGGGGTCAACATGCAAGAAAGCCAAAAAGGTAGCCCTGACTGAATGCTGTGTGTGACACAAAAACCTTCAACATTCCCTCCTAAAAATAAGTCACCAGGTTAATAAGTCACATAGACGGACACTGGTGAAAAGCATAGGGTGAAACAAATAAGGAATTTAAATAGAGGAAATAATTTAAGACGCAACAAAACAAATACACAGTGTGTACCAAGAAATGCACAACAGTGGATGTGATAGCTGACCTCTACAGAACGTGGAATAAGAATCTTAAACTTGAATGAAGGCATCAGGTGATCAGGAAATGCAAGTGTCCAGGAGCTGTCCATTCCACACAGTGGTCAAAACATTCACCACTCCTGTGAGAACTCTTTTTTGAGGGGTTTAAGTAGTGGCCTTCTTTAACATCAACCTACTTAAAAATTCGACACTGTTTTCCGAGCGAGGAGCACAATTGACCTGGGCACTTTGAGTTACAGTGAGAAGGGTTCATTTGATTTCTCAGAGAGGATGTCACGCGTTGAGATGTCAAAGTGACAAACGTTCATTGGAACTGCGAGGGGCCTGAGTGAGTGCCCGGATCAATGGGGTTCAGTAGGGTTCACTGGACATCTCAAAAACACTGTTCTGTGTGAGATTGTGAAAGTGTGTGTGTGTGTATGTGTTTTGCAGGTAAATCAAAATACAGCAGTTTTATTTGGCTGGTGTGTACTGGGGGATATGAGAGAAGCATTGCAGCATGCAGTGGTACAGCTCACTGAGTTTACCCTAACCAGGAGAAGGTGTGTGTGTGTGTCTGTGTGTGTTGGGGAAGACATGAAAGGCTTTGTGAATAGTATATAAGGCAGAGGCTGCGTAGAAAGACTTCTGTGTAGAGAAGGACTAAAGAGGGAATGCGAACACTTCATTAGATCCAAGGACACGTTACAAACACACAGCATTACGTAGGTACGCACACACAAAACACACACAAAACACACACCCGATACACACACATGACACATACACACACACACACACACACACACACACACACACA